>PVIC010013084.1:0-38639 GCA_004025085.1 Thryonomys swinderianus
GCCATAGCAATCAGGCAGGACAAAGACATAAAAGGAATAAAGATAGGTAAGGAAGAAGTTAAACTGTCATTATTTGCTGATGATATGATACTCTATCTAGAGGATCCTAAAAATTCAACCAAAAGACTACTAGACTTAATTACCAGATTTGGTAGTGTTGCTGGATACAGGGTTAATGCTCAAAAATCAACAGCCTTTGGTAATCCCAGCACTCGGGAGACAGAGACAAGAGGATTGCTGAGTTTGTGGCGGCTTGCCTGGGCTCCATAGTGAGCTCAGGGCCAGCCTGAACTACAAAGCGAGACCTGTCTCAAAAAAATAAATAAATAAAAATTAAAAAATAAAAAAAAAATCAACAGCCTTTGTCTACACAAACAACAGACTTACTGAAAGAGAAATTGGGGAGTCAATCCCTTTCACAGTAGCACCCAGAAAAATGAAATACCTAGGAATCAACCTAACAAAGGAAGTGAAAGACCTCTACCCTCAAAACTATAGGACTCTGAAAAATGAGACAAAAAAGGAAATCAGAAAGTGGAAAGACATGCCTTGTTCGTGGGTAGGGAGAACCAACATTGTCAAAATGCCTATACTCCCACAATTACTATACAGATTCAACGCAATTCCAATTGAAATCCCAATGGTATACCTCACAGAGCTAGAGAAAATAATACAAAAATTTATCTGGAACCACAAGAAACCTAGAATAGCAAAAGCAATTCTAAGCAACCGCGACATGGCATGGGGTATTACAATCCCCAATTTAAAACTCTACTATAAAGCCACTGTGATAAAAACTGCATGGTACTGGTAAAGTAATAGACCCGAGGATCAGGGGAATAGATTAGAAGATGCAGAAACAACCCCAGATACTCTAAGCCTTCTTATCTTTGACAAAGGAGCCAAACATCCCCAATGGAGGAAAGACAGCCTCTTTAACAAATGGTGCTGGAAAAATTGGGCTTCAACTTGCCAAAAGCTAAAGCTAGACCTATCTCTTTCACCATGCACAAAACTAAACTCACAATGGATATGAGACTTAAACATTAAAACAGAACCAATAAGCCTGCTGGAAAACAGATTAGGTAAAACTCTTGGAGACATTGGCTTAGGCAGACACTTTATGAATAAAACCTCTATAGCATAAGAACTAGCAGAAAGAATCAACAAATGGGATCTTATTCTACTGAAAAGCTTCTGCACAGCCACAGAAGTCGCTGACACTGCTAAAAGACAACCAACAACATGGGAAAAAAATCTTTACTAGCTGTTTATCAGACAAAGGGCTATTATCTACAATATATAAAGAACTTAAACAGATCAGCCTCCCCAAGTTTAAAGACCCAATTCAAAAATGGGCATCTGAAATGAACAGATACTTCTCAGAGGCAGAAGTTAAAGCAGCTAAGAAACATATGAAGAAATGTTCAACATCACTGGTCCTTCAAGAGATGCAAATGAAAACAACACAGATTTCATCTCACTCCACAAAGAATGGCTGCTATTACAAAATCAAAAATGCTGGCGAGGCTGTGGGGAGAAAGGAACCCTTCTCCACTGTTGGTGGGATTGCAGACTTGTGCAACCATTGTGGAGATCTGTTTGGAGATTTCTCAGAAAACTAGGATTAGGGGTCCCATTTGACCCTGCCATCCCCCTGCTAGGAATATACCCAAAAGAACTTAGAAAATCACAGTGGAAAGACAGATGTACACCCTTGTTCATAGCAGCTCAGTTCGTGATAGCTCAATCTTGGAAACAACCCAAATGCCCATCAACTGGAGACTGGATAAAGAAGTTGTGGGTTTTTTTTTTAATAAAATGGAGTATTATTCTGCCATAAAGAATGACAAGATTGATTCATTTATGTGCAAATGGATGCACCTGGAGGAAACACTAAGGAGTGAAATCAATAGAGCACAGATAGGCAAATACCGGATGTTCTCATTGATATGAGCACCAATAGATGCAAATGCGCTCTAGTAGTATGACAATCATTTTAGAATGGGAAATTTCCAAAGGAAATTTGGTGTAGTGATGTAATGAGGGGAAGGTATAAATATGATTCTGAAAGAAAGTAAAAGTGCATGTATATAGGGGGTGGGGAGGTATGGGTGGAGATATGGGTAAAAATGAGAATTGACTGTGTCATATATTGGTACAAATGTCCCAATGTTATGTGTGAGTGTGAGATGTATGCAAATTGTACCAATAAAGAAAGCAATAAAAAAAAAGAAAAGAGAAAATCTAGGTAAACTTAAGATGGTAAACTTTTAAAATAAATACTAAAGCATCATGAAAAAACATATTTTATACTTTATTAAAATTAAAATTTTCTAGTCACATACTCAGAGAAAATATTTCCAGAATATATATTTAATATGATTGGCATCAAAAATACATAGAGAATTCCTAAAATTCAGATACCTTACTGAAGAATATATATAGAAGGCAAATAAAGATATAAAAACCATTAGCAAATTACATATTCAACTAATAACTAAAATTACTATACAACTATTAGTGAAGTTAAAATCCAAACATCCATAGCTCTATATGTTGGCAAGGTTACAGAGCTCTAATGTATTGGTGGTAGTAACACAAAATGATATAGGTTATTTATGGCAGTTTCTTAGACAACTATGTTCCTTGGTAATTAACCAAGTGAACTGAAAATTTACTTTTACAAAAAACCCTGCAAATAAATATTTATAGGAGCTTTGTTTTTAATTTCCAAACCTTAGATGCTGTTTTGAAATGGTCAATAAATAAACAGGCTGTGATGCACCTGTGCAAAGGAATATTATTCAATAATTCAAAATGCCTTGTTGAGACACGAAGAATATTAAATGCATACTGTTGACCAAAACAAGTTAGTCTAAAAGCGTTATGTTCTACATGGTTCCAACTATTTGACAAATTATAGGGACAGTATAAAGATCGGTGTTTGCCAGGACATTGGATGTGTGCCACACAGGAAAGAATGAATAAAAGCACAGGGTATTTTTAGTGCAGTGACATTACTTTGACTAATCCTCTAATGATGAATGCATGTTATTATACATTGGTCCAAAACCCATAGTGTGTATAAGACAAAGAATGTGGAAACTATGTGCTTCAGAGATAACAAGATGTCAGCATTGACTAACCAATTGTAAAAGTGTACACCGATATCAAAAGTTATAATAGAAAAGACTAGTGGAGATAGAGCATGATGTACACTTCAAATTAAACTTTTCTAGAAGCCTAAAACTGCTGTAAAAATAAAGTTGATTAGTAACATTTTTAAAAGCCAGAAGATCCTCTACCCCATACGTGCACATCTATTTGCTTCTTGTCAGAAGAAACAAGAAGTTGTACATTTTTTCCAAGTCTCTCCCTTGTCCCTAGCTTTCTTAGTTTCAAGGCATATAACTTAGTTCAGGGTAGATTTTTATGCAGATTGTATGGTTCAAAGTTTTTGTAGTATTTAGGCTCATAATATTTGTACTATTCCTAAGATAATTATATAGTGGCCACAAACCTCTCTTATTCAGTAAATAGGTTCCTTGGTAAAATAAATATGAACACTATTGGCTGAAAGTATTGAGTCTGTTAAATGTTAAACCCTTAGTCCAGGCTGTAACACCAAATTGAGATAAATAATTTAAGCCTCTTTTTGAAGGGTTATACTGTAAAATCAGGACAATGAGTATCTCTTAGGAAAAGAATAGTATTTCAGAGAACTAAGATATCTTCAATTTGAAAGTAATGTGTTTTGGATGGAGCTGTTTTAAATCCTCCCAGGTGCAGATTGGGAAACAAAGTCATACCCCAGGAAACTCATTAAAGAGTATGGTGAGGTAACTTCAGTCCAGCAATGATCCCTAAGCCCCTTGTGTTGCTCTATCAGCACTTCCCATTCAAATAAGAGAGACTCACGTTGTCACAAAGTTTTATGACAAGACCTTGTTTGAACATACAAACCTTTAAATGTGTGCAGATATCACGTTTAGAAAAATGTTTTAGAATTGCAAGGAATGAAAATCCTTGCAGCTATAGGTAGTTCATTGATTGCTTTTATTGCTAATTGCTCCAGAGGTAACTAACTCATAATAAACTTGCTATGCTTTAAAATTATGTTTGTTCTGTTGCCTGGATCTTTTGTTCCACTCAGGATGAAGAGAAAGGCAATGTGATTTCTGAGATATGCAAGAGCATCTTTTTTTGTTTTCTCTCTCTTCCAGCTATTATAATATGACTGAATGGATTTAAACTGTTACTAACAATTAGAAAACATTAACACACAACTCAGAATATTGCTCATTCTTCAACACTATTTCAACTAATGAGCACAGAAAGAGACTTTACGTGGGAAGAGGGAATGAGATAGAAAAGACGATCCAGTTTCTAAATCCTACCATCTTCTCTCAAAATTGGCTATTATCAGTGCTGGGCATGGTGGCTCATGCCTGTAATCCCAGCACTTGGGAGGCAGACACAAGAGGATTGCTGAGTTCGAGGCTTGCCTGGGCTACATAGTGAGCTCAGGGCCAGCCTGAACCACAAAGCGAGACCCTGTCTCAAAAAAAAAATGGCTATTATCTCTTTCATTAACACAATCTATTTTGCCAGACCCATGCAGAACTTTAGCATCATCCTTAAATATTTTCCCCTACTTGGCTTTCAGGTTCCTCTTCTTGCTAATTCTGTGGAACTGTGATAAAAATTCTCCTCAGAACACCCTAGAATTTGTGTTTCAGCCTGCAGGGATTCCAATTTTGACCTGATTTCAAATGTGAAAGGTGATGGATATATACCATCTGTCCTCAGGAATCAGGACAAACTCATAAACCAAAGATGAGCTTTCCCATAAGAAAAACTACCTGGAGAAGACCTGAGGTGCTCACCCCCAAAAGCTGGACTAAACACAATAGGAAGGAGCAAAACAAAACAAAATAGAGATTCTGCAAGAATGCTAAGAGCAACTGGGTGGTGGCACTGGTGTTACTGCACAGCACACTCAATCCCTTCTATACCATCGCCTTCTCCTTATCTACTCACTCAGGGTTACCTCGGTCCATGGTATCACCCACTTACTATTTGCTTCTTATGCTAGTGCCTGGCCAATGGTAAATACCTGACCTAAGTTAGCTATTCATATTTTGGTTGCTGTTATTAAGTAACAATAATAACCAATGAGGCTCCTAATCTCCTACCATCAGTCCCAGGAGAAAAGGTCAATATTTGTTTCTGGGGAGATATGGCTAGTGATGTTATAAACTAAATTGTGTACCAAAAAAAAATTCATAGGTGAATTCCTAGTCCCTAGTACTTAAGAAGGTGACTATATTTGAAGTTAGGATTATTACAGAAGTAATAAGTTAAAATGAAGCTCCATGCCAAGTAACTTGCAATTTACCAGTCTATAAATAAAATGAGCAAAAGTTTAAAGAGATCCTTCTCTTCTACATCCTAGAGAACTGGCTGGAGGCAGACAAGATGGGAGGCAGTTTTGAGGTGATGATCCTATAAATTTGGATGGTGGAAATGGAAATATGTTTGAGAAATACTTAGAAGATAAACTCATGATTTATTGAGAAAAGGTGAAGAGTAAAGAATGAGACCAGTTATACATTTCTTAGATAACTGAAGGATGGTGACATTCTACAACATGAACACGGCTATACAAGCCCATTAGAGGTTATGATAATGAATTTCCATCCATACGTGCTGCATTTGAGTGCTTAGTAACAATGTGCCAAATATTTCAGCTTTCTTTGCCTGTGGAGCCATTCCCTTCCCACCAAATGACCCTCGTAAAGAAAGGAGAAGTCATCTTCTAGGCATATATACTTGAAGGACTGTTAGTGCTACACTGAAATTGCCCTTCTAGGAGTGATCAGGAAGAGGTTATGGATGTTTACATTCCTATGGCCTGGAAGCACATAAGTTAGAAATACTGCTGGAAGCCATCCAAGAGGCACACAGTTCTAAAGATTATAATTACACAACTTCTCTCTATTATCATTTTTATGGAGTGACTCCTTATGTTTCCTAAGACTTAAGGAAATAATAAAACAGACAAGCCAGATGACTGTTATAGGGTTGAGAACTGTAACCATTTACATTAGAGAATTTGCTTTGGATTATATTTTTCTACTGAAATTACAAAAAGAACTGATTTCTCATAATAAATTTCAATTTATAGCTGCTGAGTAGATTCTTTAGCCACTCCATTTTTTAGATAGCATTATCAGTATGAGAAAGATTATACCTTGTTTTAGCAGCTCTAATCCAGGCAAAATATGAAGGTTCATTTCTTCCACATTAGATTATTTGAAGTGTGTCAACATGATTATCACACTCATACTTTAAACCTTTCAATTATTCTTTATTGCTCTTAGCAGAGTCAAAACTTCTTAGCCTAATTTAAAAAGTTTTACATATTTTGACTTTGGTTACTTTTCCAATGTCAAGCAGCCTATTTCTATTTCATTAAGATGTTATGTCTTGTTTACTTCCAAATTTTATGTATGCTTGCATTAAATAACTTTTCTTGTACTCTTCCCTTGCGAGCTCTGGGTCAGGGTATCTCTGGGGCATCCTTCACTCCACGACATAGCTGGCCCTTCTCTGTGAAGATTCCCTAAACCAAGTCTTGGTAAATCCCTTCACCCCTTTGTGCCTACAGAAGTCTCTACGCTCTTGTCAAGAAATGATCACCCAGGGTTCCCCTTTACATTCCTACATCACCCAACAGATTGTAAAAAGAGTAAGGATGGAGGCCATCACCATCTATAAATAAAATTATAATAAATAGTGCTATTGGATAATTACTACTCCATATGCTAAATGGCATATGTAATGTATCTCATTTATTTTCCATCATGTCTGCACTTATTTAATTAATCTGATGATAGTTAATTTAAATACTAAAATAAAAATTATATATTAGGGATATATGTTCAGATCTGTAATAACTCACAAAACCAAAAGAAGAGCTAACAACCAGGCTGTAGCACGTGCAGTGATCAGTGTAGAGCAGGAATCTAGGACAGTAACTCTAAGATACTGCATATGTGGAGGCTGGAGATTTAGCTCAGTGGTTGTGGCGCCTGCTCTGCAAGAGCAAGGTCCTGAGTTCGATCCCCAGTAACCACATACAATGCTGGGCATGGCGACTCATGCCCAACAGCCATCAATACCACATACCACAGTGCCGGGCGTGGTGGCTCATGCCTGTAATCCAGGCACTGGGGAGGCAGAGGCAGAGGATTGCTGAGTTTGAGGCTTGCCTGGGGTACATAGTGAGCTCAGGACCAGCCTGAACTATAAAGTGGGACCCTGTCTCAAAAAAAAAAAAAGATACTGTATCTGCATAGCTCCAAATATCAAACAGTTCCCGCTTGAACACATCCCAATACTTTATGAAGAGAGAGGAAAATTGGCAAGGAACATGGAAAACTGGAAAAATACTGACCATAACAACCTAAACAATGTAATCATTGGCAAATGTGCTGATAATAAAGTTAATGTCTTGAGAAACTAAGTGCAGTCATCGTAGAGTTCTTGTGGAGGATTAGTTCCAGGGTTTCCATGGATAGTGAATAGAAGGATATTCAGGGCCCTTATATAAAATTATATAGTATTCACATAGGATCTATATATGTCCTGCCATATACTTCACTCTGGATTACTTGCAGTGGCTAACAAAGTGCAAATTGTATATATATCATTGTTACATTATATTATATTGTACCATTTAGGGAATAATGACCAAAATATCTTTACACATTCAGTGAAGATGTATTTTTTTAAAATTTATTTGATTCAGGGTTTATTATATGTATGGTTATAGAACCTATGGGTAGAAAGTGCTGATTGTAATCTGTTCAAGGATAAGGTGGCAGAAACAGGGTTTGTGTCGTCTATGTGACAATAAAATCTATTAGCAAACAAGAGATAGTCTAGAAATAAATGGTTGGTTGAATAAAAAGATTAATAAATACATGAGTAAAGATAAGAATAACTGATAAAAAGTGGCTCAAGTGTCAGATGTGTGGATATCTGTGTAGGAGCATAAGGGAGAGATATAGGATGGTCCACTTTCTACCTTATTCTCCTTATCCTCTGTCTTATTTCCTCTAAATAGGCCCTTCTACTGTTTACCCCCAAACCTCCAAATCTTGCCTCAGTGTATTGACACTTTTGTACCTTTAAAAATCATGCGTCTCCTCCTTTTGGTTCATTTAAACTTCTTTTGGACTGAAGCCTTCCTAAATAATTATCCTCACAGATCTTTCTCTTCTTGAACTTCAAAGTAACATCTCTACACCATTGATTACATTGGTAATACTGCTTGCTCACTGCTCAGTGCCTCGTACATATTAAATAGTACATTTCCCCACCAGACTGGCACCAGTTATATGTTAAGGACAGATAAAGGATACTTCACTGAGTCCCATGAAATGAAAAACAAATTAAAGGTGCTCCAAGTATAATTATTCCTGATTAATTGCTGAGATATTGGTTCACCAACCAACATCAGTATCCAACATTGGCAGGACCTGGCTCCCTGATTGTAGATAGCTTAGACCATGATTGAAGGGCCACAAAATGTGGACCTAACCCTGTTGCTTCTTCACTGAGGTGCAGCTGGACACAGCCATGCTGTGCTTAGTCTGCCCTTTGTGCTGTGTTCAGAACAGGATGGAGAGATGCCCATCATGTACAATATAGGAACTTAAGCCTCCTGCTTCAGATACTAAAAAAAAGCACTCATTAGCCGGGCGTGGTGGCTCACGCCTGTAACCCCAGCACTTGGGAGGCAGAGACAGGAGGATTGCTGAGTTCGAGGCTTGCTTGGACTACATAGTGAGCTCAGAGCCAGCCTGAACTACAAAGTGAGACCCTGTCTCAAAAAAAAAAAAATTTAAAAAAGCACTCATTTTGAGTTGGTCATTTTTTTTCCATGCTGAATTGTGTGGAAGACCTAAATGCCTTTTTAAAATTAATCTCCATGATTCAGTTTGTCTTGGGCAAAGTCCAAAATTTTGTTTCTTTTCCAGTGGTTTCTTCACTTTCCTTCAAGGGATTATTTTTTTGTTGTTGTTGCAAATGAAGCTTAAGGTATTTTGTGTCAGATGTTTTCTCTTGAGAATTTTAAAAAGTTCTCTCTGTGATATTATGCAGGTTTTGACAAACTCCTTCCAAATATATTACATGATACTTACTGTCAATACAGCTAGCCTTTCATATCTGTGAATTCTGCATATTTACATATTTTGACTTCAGTTACTTTTCCAATGTCAAGCAGCCTATTTCTATTTCATAAGATGCTGCATCTTATTTACCTCCAAATTTTATGTACTTGCATGCAATAACTTTTCTTGTACTCTTCTCTTGCAGGCTCAGGGTCAGGCTGTCTCCGAGGCATCCTTCACATCCCAACATAACTGTGCCTTCTGCATGATGATTCCCTGATGATGGATTTTAGCAAACACAGATCTAAACTATTGAAAACAAAAAAAAATGTCCACATAATATTCACATTGTTTTAGGCATTATAAGTCATCTAGAGGTGATTTACACTAGATAAGATGTGTAAAGGCTCAAAGCAACTCTGTACCGTTTTCTATAAAGAATTTGAATGTATGCATATTTTGGTATCTAGGGCTGAGGGAAGGGGGCAGGTTTTGGATCCATGGGTGCTAGGAGACAACCATTCTGGGAGAGAGAGGCACACAGATTAAAAGTAAGACAACAGGAAGTGTCACTGGAGCCATTGAGTGCCACTCAGGACTGCAACTTCCTTGACACTGGGACTGCACCAGTGGCCTGTGGAAACAGACTGGGCAAGTAGGGAACAGTGGGGTTGCACAGTGGGTGTCACAGGAGCCAATGAAAGCTGTTTGGGTCTGCAAGCTCCCTGCCCGTGGAAAATCTGAACGAGTGGGGCATGGCATATAGTCATCTCAAGAGATGCAGAAAAAGCCTTTGACCAAATCTAACAACAATTCATGATCAAAACCTTACAGCAAATTGAAGTAGATGGACTTTATCTTAACCTAATAGAAGCTATTTACAAGAAACCAACAGGCAGCATCTTTCTAAAAGGAACCTTTCATGTGAATATCATGAACAATACAAGGATGTCCATTATCACCCCTCCTGTTCAATATAGTGCTGGAAACAGCCACAACAATTAGACAAGAGAAATAAATAAAAGGAGTAAAGATAGGAAAGAAGAATTTAAACTGTCATTACTTGCAGATGATACTTTATATAGAAGACTCTAAAAACTCAACCAAAAGTTTGCTGAACTTAATTGCCAAATTTAGTAGCATAGCTGGTTACAAGGTCAATGTTCAAAAATCAATAACCTTTTATACCCAAATAACAGACTTAGTGAGAAAGAAATTAGAGAGTCAATCTCCTTCACAATGGTATCTAAAAAGATGAAGTATCTAATAAAGGAGGTAAAAGACCTCTACTCTGAAAACTATAGCACTCTGCAAAAGGAAATTGAAGATATCAGAAAATGGGAAGACATCTCTTGTTCCTGGGCAGGAAGAACTAATACTGTCAAAATGGCTATACTGCCACAACTACTACACAGGTTCAATGCAATCCCAATGTAAATTTCAACAGCATATTTCACAGATCTAGAGAAAATAATTCAATAATTCATCTGGAATGACAAAAAAACCTAGAATAGGAAAAGCAATTCTAGGCAACAAGGACATGGCAGAGAGTATCATGAACCCTAACTTGAAACTATACTACAAAGCCACTGTAATAAAAACTGCATGGTACTGGAAAAGTAATAGACCCAAGGACTAGTGGAATAGATTAGAAGATCCAGAAACAACTTCAGATACACTAAGCCACCTCACCATTGACAAAGAAACCAAATATCCTCAATGGAGGAAAGACAACCTCTTTAATAAATGGTGCTGGAAAAACTGGGCTTTAACCTGCCCACAACTAAAGCTAGATATATCTCTTTTAACATGCACTAAAGTAAAATCAAAGTGGATTAGAGACCTAAATATTGAAACAGAAACACTAAACCTTCTGCAAAACAGGTTAGGTAGAACTCTTAGAGACACTGGCTTTGTGAAAGACTTTATCAACAGAACCTCTATAGAATGAGAAGTACCAGAAAGGATAAACAAATGGGATATTGTGCACAGCAAGGGAAGCCACTGGCAGAGCTAACTAGCATCTTGGGGAAAAAAATGACCAGCTGTTTCTCAGGCCAAAGGCTACTATCTAGAACATATAAAGAGTTTTAAAAAAAATCAGACCACCCTCCAAATTTAAAGATTCAATTAAAAAATGGGGATCTGATATGAACAGACATTTTTCAGATGAAGAAGTAAAGGCAGCTAGGAAACATTTGAAGAAATTGTCAGCGTTGCTGGTCATTTGAGAGATGCACATGAAAACAATAATAAGATTCTATCTCATTCCACAAAGAATTGCTGCTGTCTTGAAATCAACCAGCAACAAATGCTGGTAATGATGTGGGGAGAAAGGACCACTTCTCTACTGTTGGCGGGATGTAGACTGGTGCAACCACCGTGCAGATTCCTCACAAATCCTAACTAGAGGTCCCATTTGACCCTATTATTCCCCTGCTAAGTGTATACATGAAAGAATTAGAATCATACTGTCATATGTCCACCCATGTTTACAGCTCCTCAGTTTGTGATAGTTAAATCTTGGAAATGACCCAAATGCCCATCATCTGGATAAAGATGTATTTTTAAAATAAAATGGAGTATTACTCTACCCTAAAGAATAATAAGTTTGAGTCATTTATACTCAAATGGACATACCTTGAAGACATATTCATAAGTGAAATAAGTACCACTGATTTGTAAATACCATATCTTTTCTCTAGTATGAGAAACTGAAAATATAAATGAGTTCTAGAGTGTATGATAGATATTATGAAATAAAAAACATTCAAAGGGAAATGGTGGGTAGAAGTAAGTAACAAGGGAAAGGAGAAAATGTAATGGTAAAAAAAGGGAAACAAAGCTTATGTATATAGGTGGGGATTGTAGTGTGGGTAGGGGAATGGAAAAAATGAGAATTAAGTAGTGTCATATACTGCTACAAATTCTCAATGTTGAGTATATAAAATGTACCAATAAAAATTCAAAAAAATAGTAACAAAATAAATGTAGAGCAAAATTTGGGTGTCTCAAATCTCCTTTTCTGAGATGTGGTATCACAGAATTTATGAAAATGAAATAGAAGCTCACAGAAAAGTCAAAGAATATTGCAAACATGCACACATACGTATTTACTATTACTAGCCAAAGAAACATATAGATTTTCACCTCAAAAACTGTCTGCAAAAATTGATGATAAAAACAGGAAACAAAGCTTGTGTATATAGGGGTGGTAGGGTTGTAGGGTGGGTAGGGGAAAGGGAAAAATGAGAATTAAGTTGTGTCATAACCTGGTACAAATTCTCAATGTTGAGTTAATTGTGTTGTGTGTATATAATGTACCAATAATTTTTCTTTTTAAACTGTCTGCAGGAAAATGAGTAAACAGATGTTACTGGTCAGCTGACTCCAGGCAGGAATTAAAGACCTATTTCCTCTCCTTCTCCAGGCAGTAGTTATTAGATGAAGTTTTCAGCTGTTGTAAGTTTAGAATTCCCTAGAGGAGCAAAATAAATGATTTCAAGATCTAAAAGATGTTGACTATGGGGCTGGCTGAAATCACTGAGGTGAATACTGATACTGCAAAGTGCATCAGGAGAAATGGAACTCTGAGGAAATCTGCCTGTATCTGTGAGATGTTAAACCCTTCTGAAGTGTAAAAACATCTTTGTGTACTAAATTTCAGGGGTGAGAATCTCCAGAACACAGGTTTCCTCCGTTAAAAGACCCAAAAGGCAAACTTTGAAGGTGTCTCAAGCCTGTGGACTTAACTGTCAATCTGTATATTTATGTTCCGTTTTCAATTTCAGTCTCTTTCAAGGAAAGACTTCTTCTTGCACATGTTATAAAGAGCTGCAATTTCCACTTTTAAGCAATTTTCCTATTCCTGAAGCCATTAGACAAATTCAGGGCAGATGCAAAGGGCCTTTTAAATCCTTTTCAGTGGAGAAGGTGGGGAAAAAAGTACAAGAGGGGCCTCAGTGGACATCTGAGGATACCAGAGCAACATTAGAACTTGCTTATGAACACTGGTGGCATCCTCTTTGTTATTAACCCCACAAGTGATAACAGGTTACACAAAATATAGAGTAGAGGTATAGGCTGATGTCAGGGACACTCGGCAAGGGTAGGAGGAACTGGGGTGATTAAGAAAGTTGATAGCCTTGAGAGAGAACATCAACACTTTTTTAGGGCATCACAAAACTTCCATTACAGAGATCAGAGCCAAAATGATCTTGTGAATTTTATGAAATTTACATCAGTATAGGATTTGAATTCCTAAAGTATGTACAATTCCATTATAGAAAATTATTAAACTAATAACATCATGTAAATATATGGAGTCTATAAATCCTTTTGCTATACTTTGTAACAATGAGTACAAAAAAATACCCCAAAATTCAGACAATAAATCCAAGAAGATTTAATACTGCAACATGCAGCTTTTCAGAGAACAATTAAAAATGTGTTTTTCAGGATCATTCTTGTCTGTTGTCATAATCATCTGCAAAGAGTTTTGTTGTAGGTTCAGCTATGCAAATTGAAGGGCAAGATAACATAGTCATTTCTCTGAGTGTGTTTATCTCTCTGGGTTCTTAGGCTAAGAGGAGCCCTATGAACTCTGCCCCCATCATAGCAGGACAGGAAATATGCACGGACACTGCCCACGGGCTGACTCCTTGGAATTCCTCCTCCGTGGAGGAGAGGTTATCAGCATGACCATCATTAGTTGCTAACTTTGGATGAGAGAATTAGCTCCTGCACTTCAGCTTTCCAACCTACAAACTTAAGATAATTATAGCTACTTTGGTTTTTAATAGGGTCCAATAAAATAATATAGGTCAAAAGTATGACCCACTTAATAAGGGTTCAGAAAAGATTAAAGAAAAATTCTGAATTGCTGCTAATAAGAAAGTTGTGCATATGAAGTAGGAACAATAATGTATTGTGCTCTGGCCCTGAGGCGGATGCATTCTAACATAGATTTAAAAGAAAAATCATTCTCTCCATTAAAAGAAATATGAGGAGGGGGTGGGGATTTAGCTCAGTGGTTCTGGTCTCTGCCTGGTAAGCACAAGGTTCCAAATTCCATCCTGGGCACCGCAAACTACAATGCTGGGCGTGGTGGCTCATGCCTATAATCCTAGCACTTGGGAGGTAGAGCCAGGAGGATTGCCTTAAATTCCAGGCTTGCCTAGGCTACATAGTGAGTTCAGGCCCAGCCTGAACTACAAAATGAGACCCTGCCCTCCCAAAAAGAAAAAAATATGAGGGGGAAAGGCCTTTCAACTGTGGTGGAGGGGTTAAAGAAAAACCAGCACACTCAGTCGGATAGAAGGAACAATTGCATGCAGTAATCTGTAGGCAGTGACAAGATTTTTGCACCATATAGGAAGAGGTTTTTCAGCTCATATAAAACAAACCTCAGGAACAGTAACATTGATAATGATCGAGTACTTGAAGTCCTTCACATCAGTAAAATTGGTGGGGCTGATGTAAGGAAGGAAAATAAGCAAATGAGAAGAAAATCCTAACTCTTTAATCTCTATAAAATAGAAATATTGAATATAGAAGATGTTTAATATAGTTAAGTTCTAAGCCAAGAAATGAGAAAATTCCAAGAGTCAGAAAAATACATAGATTCTGAAGCCAAGGAGCTACCCATGTATGGGACATAAATACACAATAGGTGGCTGAGGGGAGGGGTTTCTGACTTCATTTTGCATGACTAAAAGCAGGGGTCAAAAAGGCAATCTTTTGGGAAAGTCACAGAAAGTTGCTTTTCTCTGAGGAGGGTGGGAGAGGAAGAAGCAATCGTGGTCAATCAGAGCCGTAGTCTTCCAGTGCCATATGTGTCAAGTCTGGATTCATGGTATGGGCCTGGTGAGAGGACAAATTAGGAGTTTAACAGGGCCTGGGGATTTAGCACAATGACACTGTGCTTGTCTGGCAAGCACAAGGTACTGAGGTTGATCCTTTGTAATAATAATTTATAATTAACAGAATAGTATGGTATATAAAGCCCACTGTACTTTCCACATGAGGAAACACACAACCATTTTGTAAAGATACAGTGAAAATCAGCTCCAGGTTGCCACAAAAAATAGCCCAACAAAGACACATTACCAGTAAAAAATATTCAATATTGTAAAAGTGACATGAGGAGATAAAATAAAGCCAACTAAGGAAATATGATAGGCAAAGATATAGTGGGAAGAGTTCTTTCTTGAATGAAGAGGCTAAAATCACATCAAAGAAAATTTAAATCGACTAGCTTTTAAAATAAAGGTAAAGTAAAAAGCAGGACAAGCAGAATTTACGAAACAGCAATGCAGTCCTTGTGAGGCAGTCAACACGGAAAAACCTGGGAGGCAGAATGGTGACTGAGCAAGAAAGAGATGACTGTGTGAAGTCTGATGTTATTGAAATTCATGTTAAAAGTACACAAACTGTCCTGCTGCCAGGACACTGGCACATACACCCACGTGTGATGCAAACAATGTGGACCAGACTCATGGTGATGCTGATGCTTTGAAAAGACGGTGGGATGGGAAAAACTTCATAAACAAAGTAGACTGAACTGTATCCATGTTATCTATTTCACTGAAAACAAACAAAAAATCAATTTAAAAATCTTTGAATCATAAGGAAAAAAAGAAGGTGGGGAGATGGGAGGGGTGTGGAGAGGAAGCAGTTTATTTTCAAATGAATTTCATTGGTATATTTTAGATATACCTAATAATAATAGTCATTATATGGAATTTGTAGCTATACGTGACATATATTAATTCTTATTTTTCCCGTTTCTCTTCCCTTCCTTCGACCTGCTTCCCTCCTTATTTACAAAAGCCTTGTTTCCAAACTGCATCTGCCTCATAAGCACAAGGTCCTGAGTTCAATCCCTGGTATCAGAAAAAAAAAATGCTTTGTTTCCATTTAGTCTTTCTATTCTATTCCTTATCCTTTCCTTCTAGTCCTTCTCTCTCTTCCTAGCTTGCCTTCCTATTTGAATGTTTTCTTCCTGTTTCTCAATATCTATTATATATTTTGGTTTTTATTCGCACTCTTGGTTTGTCAAACCACAGAAATTATGTGATATTTACATATTTGTATCTGATTTATTTCATTTGACTATGGTTTCAAGGTGCATCCATTTACCTAGAAATATCTCAAGTGTATGCTCCTTTATGGCTGAGTAGTATACTTCTGTATAAAAGAAACCTACATCTTTTTGATTCATCCATTATTTGATGGGCATTCGGGCTGTTTCCAAGGTTTAGCTATACAAATTGTGTTGCTCTAAGCATGCACGTGCATGTATCACTGTGATATGATGCTTTAATTCTTTCAGGATCATTCCCAGGAGACAAATAGCTGGGTTAAGTGGAAGCTCTAGCCTTAGTTTTTTGAAGAATGTGCACACTTGCTTCTACAATAGTTTCACTTCTTTACACTCCTACCAACAATTAGATTCCTGTTTCCCCAAGCCTTGTAAGCATTTGTTGGTTGATTTCCTGACAATAGCCATTCATTCTGGAGTGAGATGAAGTGAGAGATTTGCATCTCTAGAATGACTGGTGATGTTGAACACTTTTTCATATATTTACATGGTGTTTGTTTCTACATCTTCACCTAGAAAACTCTTCACTTCACATGCCAGTTTTGGCACTGAGTCTTTAAATTTGTGTAGTCTGATATTTTTAGTTAAAATCTGTGTGATCTGATGTTTTTTTTTAGTTTTTTAAAATATCCTCTAGATATTATTCTTTTGTCTGAGGAAAAGCTGGCATAATTTGTTTCACTCTGTGGGTTGTCTTTTCACTCTTGATAATTTCTCCTGATATGCAAAAGCTTTTTAATAAAATGATATCCCAGTTGTTGATTCTTTATAGTATCTTCCATGCAAATGGTGTTTTGTTTATGAAATCTTTGCCTACACCTATGTCTTCAAGAGTTCTACCTATTCTTTCTTCTGGCAGATTTAGCCTATTTTAATATTTAATTTTTTGATCCATTGTGATTTTAGTTGAATGTAGGATGAGAGTCATGGGTCTAGTCTTCATTGTGTGGAAAAATCAGTTTTCCAGTCACATTTATTAGAAAAGCTATCTTCATTCCAGTGAAGGTTTTTGGCACCTTTATCAATGATAAAGCGGCTGAGCGTGTTTGGAATTCTTTCTGCGTCTTCAAATATGATCCACTGATTTAGGGTCTGTTTTGATTTTTGTTTCTATTGTTGTTGTTTGGGTTTTTTGTTTGCTTGTTTGTTGGGCAGGATCATGCTGTTCTCATCCCTCTGGCTAAAACCTGGAGTCCCCAGACTCCAGGTTCAGGGGAGCACAGGGCCATGTAAGAGAATAGCAATGGAAGCAGCTGTGTTTTCTTCCTATTGATTTGCCAAGAGTCACTTTTTCTTTGAACTTCAGGAAAAACCTGAATAATTTCCTCAGTTCAGTTGCTCTGATCATTAATTCTGAAAATTACTTAGAGAAAAATAGAGTCATAGATCTCTCCTCCACCTTTACTATAGATAACTTCTCAGATGCATGGTCATCACAGTGATAGTTTTCATAGATTTAGAGGGGTGCTTTTCCACCTCTTTTGGTTGAAGCCATGAACACCTTCACTTGGGACCTATGTGTAAGTCATAGGCCCCCTTTTGGCACCAGAAGGCCAAAATCATACCCCCATTTCATGCTAATGCTACTATTTTCTGCAAATGCCTTTGAAAATCCATGAGATTTGATTAAGCACAAACATGTAACAGACCATAAATTGCTTCTCTCCTCCTTCTTTCTTGTAGCTTTTCTCCATGACTATCTTTCCTATTTATCCCATTCATACTCCTAAAGTCTTCCCAGTGGAGACAGATTGGGGCTTGTTCTCTTCCTTCCATATGACCGGCATCTTATGAATAAAGTATGTTTTGCAAAACTAATCAGTTCAGTAATTGATGTACTCCTGAGCAGGCAAAGTGAAATTGATTTGGTAATACTTACAGACTAGAAACTGCAAAAATACCCACAATTACCTGCAGAAATACAATATTCCAAATGTCTACTTCATCTAATTATGGATAGTAAACTGCATTGATATTTTTCTTAAAAAGACAGTGTTTTAAGTGAAATTTAAATAACTGAATATTAAAAAAATACCAGAGGCCCTCAAATAATAGGAGGCCCTCACTTCATGCCTTCCTTTACAAAATGGGCATAAATGTATACTGTGGTTATAAAAATTAAATAGAATAGAATTCCTTTTCTAACCATATAATTTATTTCTTAAAGTCCTCATAAAATAAAATACCTAAAAATGAAAGACAAAATAAGAAAATATCTGTCAAATGTAAAGTGGGGGAAAAAAAACCCATAGAGAAATAGTAAAACAGGAAAGGAGTTAGACTGAGGCTGAGAACCAGCCATTCCCTTAGATACCATTCTCTGCACTCAGGAGGCTGACGTGTTACCTGTTGTGTAGACACTACTTGTTGTGTAGATGCTACTTGCCATGTAGAATATTCAAGTTCACCGCAGGGGCGAAAGGCAGAGTTCAGAGCTTTTATTTTTTTTCTTTTTATTTATTGATTGATTGATTGTTCAGAGCTTTTAGCTGGGGTGCTTGAAAGCCTGTGATGGAATCAAATAGTAGAATGGGAAAATCTAACCCAGAGCAAAGAGAGACAACAAGTAGAGTAGCTTGTCTCTGTTTGGGCTCTTCAAATGGAGCTCTCCCTTACACTACTCAGTCTGTGCTCAAACGTCTTCTTCTCTATCTTTTGCACTTCTTCCCCCCTTTTATTCTTCTTCATAGTACTTTCAGTTTTCTCCACTGTAAGCATGCAGATTCTCCTTGCGCTCTTCCCTTAGTCCTTACACTTGGAACATGGTGGACTCATAATAATGGTACCTTGGATTGATCACCACACTGCAGGCCATGAAACAAAAATCTAGTATTCAATCCAGTTATTAAATAAATGTGGTAAAAACTGCACCAGAATAAAAAATGTTAATTTAATAATAAAAGGTAATGGGAACAATACAAGCATTTTACCTAAGACCATTAAGTTTACTATTTTATTTTTGAAGATAGAAAAGGCAGCAAATTAAACATAAACTGGCCTTTAAACAGCAATAAAAGTAACAGCAGGATTGACAGAGATAGTTCAAACTTGTCCCATTGTTTAATCTGTGATTAATATGTGACACTTAAACACATTGCAACAGGTCCAGGAGGATGTGAGGAGGCAGGGTAGGAAAATTTCCATTTGAACATCTATGAGCTCATCTCTAAGTTCATTCATTTTTCCAAAGAGCTATCGTTCTCCCATCTTCAGGCAAAGGGACAAACTGACTTTACTTGAGGTACCAGTGATAAACTACTTCAGACTAGCATATATTTTATTTATTTCCCAGTTTTAAAATACTTATCTTCCCTAAAACATGCAAGGAGGAATTGGTGAACATCCCTCTCAAAACTCCATGAAGATTCCCACCTACCCCTGCTTCATCCATTGATTCCTACCTAGCAATTGTGTAAGTGGTTGGTCGGCAAAGGTTGGCTCTTGTCAATCACTTCTCCACTCACCTAGCACTTGAGCTCACTTCTCTCTCCCATGTGAGTTATGAGAGGAAGGTGTGTGGTTTCCCAGGCACAACTGCATCATGCCACTTAAAACTTGCTAAAAATGCAAATTCTTCAAAGCTCACTGCTAGTCCAGCTCTGCACTTGTGTGTGTGTCCTTGACAGACTGTCCTTGACCAAACATAAGACTGGCTCTTCTCAACCATCTTGTCAAAGGAGCCTTATCCTTGGCATCTGTCCTGAGCCTACTGAACCCCATATTAGCAAGAATCTTCTAACTCAGTTTAAGGGATCCTATCACTCTGATCAAAGTTCTCACCCCAGCCTTTAGCAGGAAACTTATAATGCCAGTTAGCAAGAATCATCACACTCTTAAAGTCTTCTAGTAACTTTCCTTCATTGGTCTCTTACTCTGCTCTTTGGCTATAAATATGCAGTTGTTTTGGCTGTTTTTGGAGTTATACTTGGTTTTACTGGATCTCCTTCCCCTGTGGCAACAGGGCTGAGTATAGTGTTTTAGTGTCTCACCTTAACTACTATCCAGTTCTGTTTTTTTGACACACTGGTAAATGAAAACTATCTGTAGAAACAAGGGTTCTTATGTCATATTTCAGGCCAGGCCAGGAAGTGAACTTGAACTCCATGAGGACAAAAACAGCTTCACTGAGTTTTCTCCTATAGCCTTACTATAAAATGAGCCAAGCGCCCTCTGCACACATTTTGTTTTAAAGTATGAATTGTGGTCAGAAAAAAACCCAAATATAAAAATTGATATACAGCTTACATAATGCTCAGAGGACTCCATACAGGAATAAAAATACCTTTGTTGGTTTTAGGAAAGTCCCTAATGTCCCCTGATCTCTAAACTTGATGGTTCTTATTCCACTTTAGTCAAAATCAGAGTTTTACCACCATCGTTAAAGATGTGAATTTTGTTTCTTCAGTAGTTTCCGCGTGATGCTTTCTAAACCCTAAATTCTCTTTTGAAATATACTCATATGACCTACTTTTGTCTCAGAGAACCTGATTATAATAATAGCACAGTCTGCACAAAGGAAAATGACGAGAGTTCCTTAAATGACAAAAATTTAATTTGAAAACTGAAAGAGAAAGAAAGGGAAAAAGTCTTTAATAAGCATCCCAGAGGAGGATCATCAGCTCAAATGCAAATGACATTTGACTTTTTAGAAAAGGGAATAAATCACTCTGGGTTATAATTCAATTTCTATATTTCATGTACTCTAATTTCCCCATGTAATAGTTACATAAATTTTAAAGAACAAAAAGAAAGTAATTTTCCCCTTTCTGAATCAAAGATAAATGTCAGTATGCTTTAGAATTAATTTCAAAGCATGGAGTGAATTTTGCCAACAGGTACTTCGACTTTTGCATCCAGTGTTTCATTAGCATTTATTTTTAATTCAGATGAAATCAATGTGCTTTTGCTTTCTGAGCATTAGGGAGAATTAAGCACCATTCCCTGGTGAGCTATCTAGAAAGTGTTTCTGGTAGATTTGCTTCAACCGTGCCATTCTTGAGACAAACTGTGAGCCAAGGGAGAAAGTCATACTGCTGATCTATCAGAAAAGATGTTTCTACTTACAGATAAGTAGTAAACTTCAGAGAGCGAGATGCAGCTAGCAAATCAGATTGGGAGTTCAACAGCTAGAAAGTATTTGCTAATTGAAAGAAATGATCCTGCTGAGTCTGTGTTGCCCTGGTTGACCAACTGTCCATGGACCATGTACTTTAGGCACAGAAATTCAGGATATCTCTGCCCCACAAGCCACACTTGCCAACCCTGATGTTTGCTTTCATTGCCCACAGCTCCCACAGTGGCCCTTGATGGCACTGACTCAGTGCTACCACCCCATCCTGAGCCTTATCAGCACATGAAAATGGGAACATGTTCCAGTAATAAGTGAGCAACTAACCAGGCCAGGTCTCAGTTGCTGAGCTCCTGGTCTTTCCAACTTCTTCCCTGGAAATATTTCTATTCTGGGTCTCATTTCCTTTTCTGGGGGCAAAGGGTGATAAATTAATCCTAGCTAGCTAATTTGTTATTCCTTTCAGACATCATAAGGCCTCTGTTCAGTTCAAACTTCCCAGGCATGTTTGCAGGTCAGTGTGAAGGATGTTTTGGATCTGGAGGGTTTGTGAGTGAGCCTCGGGGACATAGGGCAGCAGCTCCCCAGAGGATGACAGCTACAGAAGTTTCAAGTCTAACACATCTTGCTGCTCCTGATGCAAACATAGGATGCTCCATAAAAGAGAAAAAAAACGTTTCTTAGAAGGCTCCAGATCTACCAATACAGAGATTTCTGATATATAAACAATGCAGAAAGAATCCCTGGGGTCAGAAACGCTGTCTGGTGGAGCAATTACCCTCAAAGAGATGAAATGTCTCTTTTCCACCTGCCTCTATTAGTCAGCTTTCTATTACTCGAACAAAACCCTGATCTTTTTGATGCAGAATCTCAGAATATGGCAGAAAAATGAAAGCTTCATGTTTCTATATTCTTGCAAGAGCAGAAATTTTAGAAACTTGCTAATATCTTCTGATACTTTAAACTTTGTCAAATACTTTTGAGGACATATTATTTTATATTAAACACAAAGTCTGGGAGGTAGGTATTTTGGTTACTTTCTTGTTGTAGGGAAAAAATGCTTCATACCCACACATTAAAGGAGATCTGTTTTAGCTCCCAGATTGTAGAGGTTTCCGTCCATAATTGGCTGGCTCTAAGGCAGGGGGTCAAGGCAAAGGAGCATTAGAGAAATGGTTCCAGCAGGAAGCAACCAGCAGGGAGCCTTCCAACTCTTTCTACTCCATCCAGGCTACAAGCTTATTGATGATGCCACCCACACCTAGGCTGGGCCTTCCCATTAGTCATGCCCAAAAGTATAACAATCCCACCAGTGGACTAATGCAGTTATTATGAACTCATAATCCACACAGCCATGATCTAGTCACCTCCCAAAAGCCAAGCTACAAATGCTTGAGGCTTTGTGAGGACATCTAGATATGATCCATAAAAATAGATATCAAAATCTGCATCTTATTTTACCATCAAGATCCCAGAAAGGAGGTCACTTACCAAAGGATGTAGGCTGTACCTGGGCCCCAGCTTTGTCAGCATAAGAACATATTCTTCCTCCACCTACTATTATTTGGAGAACATTTCAAACACCTGAGATGCAAAGGCTTTTTTGTTAGCAGCTAAAGGATATGGTTCATACATTAGGTAGCTGATTTGAACCCGAGACAGGCCAAACTTATTTCCAGAGAGAAGCTATTTAACATAGCTTGCAGGGGCTGCATGCTTTAATCAAGCTGATGGGTAAGGAGCAATGAAGAAACAATCCGCCCCAATTCTTCAAGAAATTCTTAAAGGGCCATAGCAAATGTTTGCAACCAAGTGTCAGCATTTAAAATCTTTATGGGACAGTGGAGCATTTAAGAATTTAATTAGCATTTAATGTGGCAACTACAAGGTGCCTACCTTGCTGATTTTTTTTTATTGCCATCCATTTACCTAGAATAGTTTAAAATAAAACAAAAACAGGTCTTTGATGATACCAGTCCTCATGTGCAGAGGACAGCCTCATTATTCATGGTATTAGGAAAAATGGTTAGTAAAGAGGAAGAACACTGTTGTATTTTGACTGCAGCTGTGAACACAAAATAGGAGGATATACAGTATAACTGGAGAGTTCAGTGAGAGTCTTAAAGGACATATCCCCAAAAGCCCAGATGTGGGACAGCGGACAGAGCTGGGGAAGAAAAGCATCCGTCAGTGTCATGGCCAGCTAGTCATCTGAAACCAAACAGGAAGAACATCCTCTGCTGACCCTTCTGTTGAGGTGGGGGGAAGAAGCACTGAGGAACATGATTAAGAAGGCCCTGCAATATGAAGGGTCCAAGGGTTAATTCATGTATAATGTAACATAATGACATGAACCCAAGGCACAGGAGAAAGGCATCCCCTAAGGCTGATTAATTATGATAGCATGGTGGTAAAACTTATGCCTTACATCTGAATGGAACTTTTCATTTGAAAGTTTTTAGGATACTATAAGAGAGGGAAAGTCATACTGTCAAAAACCTGTGTGAATTTACCTCTAAGTGCTGAGCAAGCAGCAGACATGTCAGGTCAAGCCATCCAGAAAGTTAATACCTCTAAACCTCACAGGCCAAGGGGAAGCATCTATTTCATGTTACCTGAGATGTTCGTGAGGATAATATTATAGAAGTTGTAACCAAGATTGAGTTGAGAGCAAAATCAGGGAGGACAGGAGAGATGACAGGCATCACAATTTCTCTAAAGGAATATCCTAGCCCTCATTAGCCATGATTTCATTTTCCATGGTTTCATTTACCCAGAAACAGATGAAGTCTGAAAATACCAAAGGGAAAATCCTAGGAATAAACAATTTGTAAGTTTTAAGTTGCCCATCAGTCTGATAACATGAAGTTCTGCATTGTCCCACCTCATCCTCCCTAAAATGTGAGTTATGTGCAGTGTGTCCATCCTGTCTATGCTGTCTACTTATTAGTGACTCAGTAGCCATCTCAGTATTCTACGGACTTAGATATATCATAATGTTTGTATTTGTAGTGTAGCCTGACACTACATCATAGGGCCTGCCTACTTCATCTCATCACTTATGGTAGGCACTGTATCATCTCACTTCCTCACAGAAAGGATGAGTTCACTACTATAAGGGGGACAGACAGAGGTCGCCTTAACATAACTTTCATCACAGTATATTGTTATAATTGTCCTCTTATTTTATTATTGGCTATTGTTAATTTGTTACTTTGCCTAATTAATAAATTAAATTTTATCATAGGTGTGTATGTATAGGTATAGGTAACATTGAGCCTCTAGCCCCACACTGGGTACTGCTGGTAGCCAACTAGCAGATAGCCTTCCTTTGAAACTTAGAACTGCTACTTTTTTTCCTCCCTGATCCTGGGGCGAATGAGGATGAATAATAAACAAATGCAATCATACCCCTAGAATGCAGAGGAGCCTGAGCCTTTGTCTCACCCAAACACAGGCAAAAGCAATCAAAGTAACACAAGATTCATCTGGTTTTCAATATGCATTAGTACATTTTCTGTAAACGACTTAACCTCAGCTGTTTTAACTTTTCCCTAATATGTAATCACTCTTGAGTACTGCCTTTCTCCTTTGTGCTCACACAGGAGGCCACTTAGGTCTTAATTCTCCTTTAGTCCACAACATTTAGGAAAATATATATGTAAGGTTTGGTACTACTGATAGTTTCAGGCCTCTCTAGGGATCTGGGTGGAATTTCTGAGGATGAGAGGCTGGTGGACTACTATATACCCAAAACACTTTCTGTTTTGCCTTTAATAATTCAATTTTCTCTTCTTTTAGTATTTCATACTAGTAATTAGGGTGATCACATGATTAATTTCTTGCCAGTGGCTTCACTCACTTCAACTGTCAGTCATAAAAGTTTATATGTTTTGGGAAATGAAAAACAAAATTGAGGAGTATATGCCTTAATTTAGCCACTTAGCTTCCCCTGGATTCCATAGTCATGATGGAATCTTCCTGCAATATGCTGGATAAAACCAAGTCATTCCCCAAAGCCAGTGCATGCTGGGAGCATGCATCAACCAATAGTCATTTCTCCTATTGTATGTTTAATTCTGCTGATGAATTTAGCTTCTTTTTACATGCATTTCTTATTTCAACCAGACTTTTGAAAACAAGAAAATAATGCAAAATGCAAATATGTAATCTGAGGCCAATAATTGGAGTGCTGACTTAACTAACACTTTTTAATTAAGTTTAAATTTTAATAAAGCTTAAAAACTAATTCAAGTAGAAAATTTACATAGACTATATCGGACCTTTATAAATCTGTCTATACCTACCTATATATGTTATATAGCTCTATGTATATCATGTATCCATATATTTCATATTATCTTTATATATAAGCTATATATCTTTATATAATATAAAGGGATTATAGATTATCAAGAAAATGAGTCATGGATCCATAAACTTCATGATCTATTTTTTTTATTTTTCAAGGGAAAAATAATTTGCTTAGCATAGAAGAACATCAGATAAACTTTTAACAGAAGAAGTTTGTATTTTAACAAAAAACATAAGCAACTTGATTGATTAATTTGCATGCATATGACTCCAAATAAATGACTAGAAAATAAAATCAGACAGTGTATTAAAATAATATTCTGCTGTGATCAAGAAGACTTCATTCAGAAAAACAAATGTAAATTAATATTAGGAAAGTGATGAGAGAAAGCATCATCTTGACAGATCTTATAAGAAGATACTATCTCATAGCTGTTAAAAAGATATTGAATATGATTATTACCATTACTGACATCATGGAATTCTCATATTCCCACCCTCCCTTTCCCTTCCTCTCTCAGTCATGTTGACCTGTTCAAAGCAGATCAAACCACTTTAGACTGGTTCACACTGGTTTTGCCAGTTCAAACTGGTTCAAACTGGAATATGCAGTTTCAAACCAGTTGAAACAGATTTTGATTGGTTCAAACTGGTATCGACTAGCTCAAACAGGTTCAAGCCTGTTTAGACCGCTTGAAACCGGATCAAACCAGCTTAAACCAATTGAAACCGGTGCAAAGTGGATTAAACCAGTTCAAACTGGTTAGACTGGTTTGAACTGGGTCAAACTGGTTCAAACAGGTTTTGACGGGTTCAAACAGGTTAAAACTGGTTCAAACTGGTTTTTACCTGTTAACAATGGTTAAACCTGTTCAAACTAGATTGAACCAGTTCAACCCGGTTTTGACCAGTTCAAAGCGTTTCAAACCAGATCAAACCTTTTTAGACCAGATTTTCACCAGTTCAAAATGGTTCCAACTGGCTCCAACAGGTGTTGACTGGTTCAAACCTGTTCAAACCAGTTCAAACCAGCTTTGTCAGGCTAAAACCAGTTCAAACCGGTTTTGACCTATTCAAACCAGATCAAACCAGTTCAAAATGGATGAAAAAGGTTTAGACCAGTTAAAAATGGTTCAAACAAGTTTTGACCAGTTCAAATTGGTTCAAACTGGTTTTGACTGGATGAAACCGGATCAAAACAGTTTAGGCCAGTTCAGACCAGTTTTGACTGGTTGAAACAGGATCAAACCAGAGCAAACCGTTTAGACCAGTTCAAACCAGTTCACACCAGTTTTGACCAGTTTAGGCCAGATCAAACCGCTTTTGACTGGTTCAAACAGGTTTTGATAGATTCAAAGCGGTTCATACTGGATCAAACCGGATTAGGCCAGTTTTTGACCAGTTGAAACCGGTTTTCACTGGTTCAAAATGGTTCCAACAGGTTTTGACCGGTTTAAACCTGTTCAAACCAGTCCAAACCAGTGCAAACTGGTTGTGACTGGCTCAAACCGGTACAAACAGGTTTTGACTGGTTCAAAGTGGTTGAAACCAGATCGAACCAGATTAGAACTGTTTTTGACCTGTTCAGACTGGTTTTGACCGGTTGAAACAGGATCAAACCAGATCAAACCATTTTAGACTGATTCAGGACGGTTTTCACCGGTTCAAGCTGGATCAAACCGGTTTTGACTAGTTCAAACAGGTTTTGACCGGTTCAAAGTGGTTCAAATTGGATCAAATCGGATTAGACAGATTTTTGAATGGTTCAAACCAGTATTGACTGGTTCAAAAGGGTTCCCACTGGCTCCAACAGGTTTTGACCAGATCAAAGCTGTTCAAACCAGTTTAGACTGGTTCAAACCAGATCAAAACAGATGAAACTGTTTTTGGTAGACAGATGAACCGCTTTTGGCTGGCTCAAGGCAGATCAAACTGGTTCAAACTGGTTTTGACTGCTTCAAACCGGATCAAACCGGTATTGACTGGTTTGAACTGGTTTGAACAGCCTGGAACTGGTCAAAATATTATGGAGCATGTGGGAAGCATTTTGAACTGGTCAAAACCGTTTTCAACCGGTCAAAAACTGGCCTAAACCATTTTAACCACTTTGAACTGGTAAAAACCTGTTTGAAACAGTCAAAACTGGTTTGATCCAGATTGACCCAGTCAAAACTGGTTTGATCTGTTTTGAAGCAGTCAAAACCAGTTTGAACCGGTTTGATCCAGCTTGAACCAGTCAAAACCAGTTTAATTGTTAAAAACCATTTTACACTGGTTTGAACTGGTTTGATCTGGTTTGAACTGGTCTAAATTGGTTTAATCTGGTTCGAACCAGAAAAAACCATTTTGAACTGGTTTGAAATGGTTTGAACATCTGTGAACTGGTCAAAACATGTTGGAGCCAGTGGGAACCATTTTGAACCGGTCAAAACCGGTTTGAACCAGTCTGAACCAGTAAAAACTGGTCTGAACCGGTCAAAACCGGTTCAATCCATTTTGAAGCAGTCAAACTGGTTTGAACTGGTAAAAACCCATTTAAACTGATTTGAACCGGTGCAAACCATTTTCAACCTGTCAAAACTGGTTTGAACTGGTCTAAACTGGTTTGATTCAGTTTCAACCAGACAAAACCAGTTTGAATCAGTTTGAACCATTTTGAACCGTTCAAAACCGGTTTGAACTGGTAAAAAACAGTTTATACAGTTTTGAACTGGTGTAAACTGGTTTCAAGCAGTCAAGACCAGTTTGAACCAGTTGGATGTGGCTTGAAATGGTCAACACCGGTTTGAGCTGGTCAAAACCAGTTTCAACTGGTTTCAACAGCTGTGAACCGGTCAAAACCTGTTGGAGCCAGTGGGAACCATTTTGAACCAGTCAAAACCAGTTTGAACTGGTAAAAACTGGTCTAAACCAGTTTGATCTGGTTTGAACCGCTTTGAACTGCTCCAAACCTGCTTGAACCAGTCAAAAATGTTTTGATCTGGCTTGAACTGGTCAAAACTGGTTTGAACAGTTTTGAACTGTTCCAAACAGTTTGAACCAGTCTAAACCGGTGTCATCCGTTTTGAACTGCTTTGATCCAGTTTGAACCCGTAAAAACCGGTTTGAACCTCTCAAAACCGGTATGTTCCGGTTTCATCCTATTTCAACCTGTCAAAACCTATCTGAACCGGTCAAAACCGGTTTGAAACAGTGAAAACCAGTTTGAACCGGCTTGAACTGTTTTGAACATGTTTGAATGAGTCAAAACCTGTTGGAGCCAGTTGGAACCATTTTGAAATGATAAAAATGTGTTTGAACCATTCAAAAACTGGTCTAATGTGGTTTCATCCATTTTTAACTGGTTTGATCCGGTTTGAACCAGTCAAAACCGGTTTGACTGGTTTAATCCGGTTTGGTGTGTTTTGAACCAGATGGAACCAGTAAAAACCAGCTTGAAATGGTTTGAACCATTCAAAACCGGTTTGATCTGGTCTAAACCAAATTCAACCAGTTTTGACCGGTTCAAACCAGATCAAACCGGTTTAGAATGGTTCAACATGGTTCAAATTGGTTTTTACCCATTCAAAGAGGTTTTGACCGGTTTAATCCTGATCAAAACAGTTCAAACTGGTTCTGACTGGTTCAAACTGGATTCAACTGGTTTTGATTGGTTCAGACCCATTTTGACCGGTTCAAACAGGATCAAATTTGTTCAAAACAGATGAAACTGGTTCAAACCGGATCAAACCAGTTTTGAACAGTTCAAACTCATTTTGACTGGTTCAACCAGATCAATGTGGTTCAAAACAGATGAAACCGGTTCAAACCAGATGAAACTGGCTTTGACCGGTTCAAACTGGTTTTGACTGGTTCAAGCTGGACCAATCTGATTTTGACTGGATCAAACTGGTTTTGACTGTTTCAAGCCAGATCAAGTCGGTTTTGACTGGTTCAAACCTATTTTGACTGGTTCAGACCAGTTTTGACTGGTTCAAACGAGATCAAAATGGATTAAACCGGTTCAAATGGGTCTTGACCGGTTCAAACCGGTTCAGACAGGTTCAAATGAGTGTAGATCATTTCAAACAACATCAACCCGGTTTAGACCTGTTTTGACCAGTTCAAACCTATTGAAACTGGTTTTGACTGGTTCAAACTGGTTCAAAATTGTTGAAACCGGTTTTGAATGGCTCGAACAGGTTTTGACTGGTTCAAGCTGGATCAAACCGGTTTTGACCTCTTCAAACCTCTTCAAACTTGTTTTGACGGGATCAAACCAGTTTTGACCAGATCAAACCGATTCAAACTTATCTGAGCTGGTTTTGACCTGTTCAAACAGGTTTAGACTGGTTCAAACCGGTTCCAACTGGTTTCAACTGGTTCAAACCAGATGAAACTGGACTAAACCGGTTTAAAGCAGTTTAAAATGGTTGAAAACGGTTTTGAAAGGCTCAAACTGGTTTTGACCATTTCAAACTTGATCAAACCGGATTTGACCATTTCAAACTTGATCAAACCGGTTTAGATAGGTCCAAACTGGTTTAGACCAGTTCAAACCTGTTCCAACTTGTTCAAACCGGATCAAACTGGACTAAACCAGTTCAAACCGGTTTAAAGCAGTTTAATATGGTTGAAAACGGTTTTGAACAGCTCAAACTGGTTTTGACCACTTCAAACTTGATCAAACCGGATTTGACCATTTCAAACTTGATCAAACCGGTTTAGATAGGTCCAAACTGGTTTAGACCAGTTCAAACCTGTTCCAACTGGTTTCAACTGGTTCAAACCGGATCAAACTGGACTAAACCGGTTCAAACCAGTTTAAAGCAGTTTAATATGGTTGAAAACGGTTTTGAACAGCTCAAACTGGTTTTGACCACTTCAAACTTGATCAAACCGGATTTGACCATTTCAAACTTGATCAAACCGGTTTAGATAGGTCCAAACTGGTTTAGACCAGTTCAAACCTGTTCCAACTGGTTTCAACCTGTTCAAACCAGATCAAAATGGATTAAACTGGTTCAAACCGTTTTAGAGTGGTTCAAACCAGTTCAAAACGTTTGAAACCAGTTTTGAACAGTTCAAACTGGTTTTGACTGGTTCAAACTGGGTCAAACCGGTTTAGACCGGTTCAAACTGGTTCAAACTTATTTTGTCCTATTTGAACTGGTTTAGACCGGTTCAAACTGGTTCAAACTCGTTTTGACTTGTTCAAACTGGTTTAGACAGGTTCAAAATGGTTAAAAGTAGCTCTGACTGGTTGAAACCAGATCAAATTGGATCCAACCAGTTCAAACTGGTTCTGACCAGTTGAAACCAGATCAAACTGGATCAAACAGGTTCAAACTGGTCTTGACCTGTTCAAACCAGATCAAACAGCTTTTAACTGGTCTAAACTGGTTTGACTGGTTTGAACTGGTTGAAACTATTTTGAACCTGTTTGAACTGGTTTGAACCAGTCTAAACCATTTTGAACCATTTTAACCTCGTTTGAACTGGTTTGAACTGGTCTAAACCGGTTTGAACCACCTTAATTTGGTTTGATCCAATTTGAAGCCGTCAAAACCAGTTTGAACCAGTTTGAACCAATTTGATCCAGTTTGAACCAGTTTGATCCAGTTTGAAATGGTCAAAATCAGTTTCTTTACCTTTTCTTTTACATATGTGGTAGGAATGTGCATCCCTTATTTAGTTTCTTGGATTAAATCCTTATGTTGGGCCGGAGATTTAGCTCAGTGGTTCCAGCGCCTGCCTTGCAAGCGTAAGGTCCTGAGTTTGATCCCGGTAACCACATACAATGCTGGACATGGTGACTCATGCCCAGTGGCAATCAATACCACATAACACAGTGCTGGGTGTGGTGGCTCACACCTGTAGTCCCAGCACTCGGGAGGCAGAGGCAGGAGGATTGCTGAGTTCAAGGCTTGCCTGGGCTACATAGTGAGCTCAGGACCAGCCTGAACTACAAAGTGAGACCCTGTCTCAAAAAAAAATGCTTATGTTTATGAAATATTTGCTAAGTTCGGAGCTTGCCTGGGCTACATTGTGAGCTCAGGGCCAGCCTGAACTACAAAGCAGGACCCTGTCTCAAAAAAAAAAAAAAGAGTAACTCTGAAAGTGAAGTATGACACAACAGAAAGTTTTATGTGTCTTGTTTTCAACTATTGATTTTTTAAGGTATCAGATTCCATCATGAATGAAATCTCTTTCCTCCTGTGTTTAGAAAGAAAAACATTGACATGAGCCAAATATTCAGAAAACCTTGTACTCACCCATTTTCTTAATAAACATCACTCAGCATTAACCAGGGTTTGTGGTGGGTATTGCTGTGCCTACAGATATATACTGGACACTCATAATCTACAATGCCTTAAATCCTGATTGATTTGAAGCACTGATTTAAAATCTGGAGAAGTTAAGCCTCATAGTCTTACAAACATGATGCAAGGTGCCCATCACTGATTCTTGTGGACCTTCCAAATGTCTAGGAACAATAGGTGGCATAGAACTAGACCCTCCCAAGGAAGGAGGAAGTGAGGCTGATGTAAAGACATCTGTAATTCCTTACTGGAATTAAAGATGGGTGAAATGAAAATTTTTCAAAATCTTCCAGACAGCCAGGCATGGTGGCTCATGCCTGTAATCCCAGCACTCGGGAGGCAGAGACAGGAGGATTGCTGAGTTCGAAGCTTGCCTAGGCTACATAGTGAGCTCAGAGCCAGCCTGAACTACAAAGCAAGACCCTGTCTCAAAAAAAAAAAAAATCTTCCAGGCAAAACCAAAATTATTCTGTTTTAAATTAAATTGGTTCCTGAAGATAAGCTATCTTTCCTTTGTGTTTTTCATTATAAATGACAGAAAAACTCTACTTGTAATTAGGGGTATTTGCTTATACTGAGCTATTTTTAGTACAATTATATTTATTAACTTATCTTTACCCCCATAAAAACTCCTATGGAATAATCCCTAGTTTTTAATGTTATTCATTGAACATGAATAACAAAGCTGCAGGCTTGATAGCTAAAAAGAAAACTAGTATCCTGAAATTATAGCTAAAAAGAAAACTAGTATCCTGAAGTTTTGCTAAATTTAAAACTTATAGGTCTAGAGCTATCTCCAGAGGTTTATCTTTCACTTATTTATTTCTGACACATTTGTTCTATGACACTTTGGTGCTTGGAAATGTTTTCAGAAATATTCCTGTTTCTTAGGGTCTGAGATTTAGCTCAGTGGCTCCCGTGCAGTCACAAGCACGAGGTCCTGAGTTTGATCCTTGGTAACCACATAGTGCTGGGTGTGGAGACTCACTCCCAGCAGCAATCAATACCACATATCACAGTGCCATGCATGGTGGCTCACACCTGTAATCCCAGCACTGGGGAGGCAGAGACAGGAGGATTGCTGAGTTTGAGGCTTTCCTGGGCTACATAGTGAGCTCAGGGCCAGCCTGAACTACAAAACGAGACCCTGTCTCAGAAAAAAATCCTGTTTCTTGTCTTTACCTTAGTACTACATTTATAAAATAATTTCATATGAATATAATTAAAGCTTTTGTCTTTACATGATACTACTACATTTCTAAGACCTCTGATAAAAGACTAACTATAGCTTTAACTGTAAGGTCTTAAAATAAGAAGTAACCTTTTAGTAATTTGGTTTATGCAGAATAATGAGCAAAAATTTTATTTTTTAAGTAACACCAGAAACCCACTTAAATCAACATGGAAAATGCTTCCTTGAATTTCTGATTATGTTACACTTATCACTGGGGGTGAGGATATAAGAGATTAATAAAACAGTCAGCAAAGTCATATTTTTAAAAAGTTCTGGCATCTTTGCATTTTCAAATGCTGAGATTAATCTCAGGATTAATGGTAAAGAAGGTTTGAGACAGTTTTAACTTACACAATTTGCAGGAGAGAGTTAAAAAAAAAGGAACCAATCTCTAACATGCAAGAAAGGAGTCAGAAATACAGAGATCATAAATTCACTGAAGCCTGTGTACTCAGTTTGCAGAATGGCCTGACATCTGGGACCTTCTTGACACCGGCCTAGATTTATTGGCTCATTGGGGTTTCACAGTTGGAGCATAAATTATACCACAGTCACTTAGACAATACTACTTATGCATTTTGTATCTATTCATCAAACTTTAAATACCACTGCAAAATCACAAGGACTGTCACCAGCCTGCTAGCCCAGAACCAGGCGGTAGTATAGGACCTGCCACTGCAAACACAGAATCCCTTACTCTATGCCCTCTGTCACCAGAGAAACCAGGAAGATAAAATAATAATGGGTTTAGCCTTCACTCCTTGTATCACAGGCCTATAATGCATGACTGTATGAGCAAGAAAGTTACCAAAACCAGGAGACAATTTTTAAAAAAGTTCTATTACAGAGAATTCATTCAAACTGAAGAAAATTTAAAATATATGTTGAGTATAAGATGATACTGATAACCAGAACTCTGTTAAATGTTATCTTTTTGCCCCAGGAAGTCTTTTAAAGGTGTAATGCTAAATGGAGCTGGGTTACAAATGTGCAAAATCTCTTGAGATCCTCCAACTGCACTATAATCTTGGTCCAGTCATATGTCATTTGTGCCTGAATCTGCGCCCCAGTTTCTTTCCTGTGTCCAGTATCTCATTTATGTGGCCATTCCATAGCTGTTGTCAGGCAAACCTTTCTAAATGTCATGTATCAAATTTCTTTCACTCAATAATATACAGTGGCTCCAAGGCTTTGATAGTTCCATTATCTCCCCTGTTCCACAGCAATAGCAGGTCCAGAGACCCCGCACTCACCCCAGGGAGAACCATCTGCTCAGGTCACCTCATTCACTTCACAGTGCATATGTGTACCCTGCACCATATTGAATCTTGCTATCCCTTGTATATGTTGAAGGGCCACATCTTCTACCTTCCTCTCCCAGCATGCTTGCCTCCCATACAGCTCACTCTCTCTTGATGTTTACATCATGACTCCTCTTTCCTATCTCTCCTGGGTTATTTTTCCAGGACGAGCTTAAGTCCCAAACTTTATGATGCTTCTTGTGACTTACTCATGTATTACTTGAAACAGAGCATGGATTCTGACAAATACCAACTGTGTTTTTTGTAAGTCGGATACTCAGCATAAGGAAATATGAAACAATGGTTGACTAAGGCCCACATCTAATACTACATGTCCTTTCATCTAAAAATGTTAATTTTGAAGCATCGTGTGCTATAATGTAATTGTCTATAATTTTGTGGTGTGGATGTGGATGTCTTAAATCCTCCAGCCTTACAGAGACAGCTTCCTCCACAGTTGCTTTGAAGTCTGGATTGAAATAGTGGAGATGGTAGAAAATGGCACCATTACCATTTTTTTTCCCAGGATTCTATCTGTCTCTAGGTCACATCTTATTATTTCTTACCTGAATAGAATTTCTTACTTCATTTGTGTTTCTGCTCTTATGACTGATGCTTGTGTTTCACCTTATTCTGGCCAAAATAAGCAGTTTCCTCCTCTTGATTTCAGCAATTACTACTTGTATGAGGTAGTTTTATGTATGTACAATTTATTAAAATTTTTTGTAGAGGGAAAGCAGGACAGTCACATCCAAGAGCACAGGAGGTCACTTGAAATTCCTTCTCAATCTCAGATACCTTTTACCCATCTGCACAATCCTCACTAACCCCACCTTCTGGCTCCCCTCTGGCTGACCTTCATCTTCCATTCTTTGGAAGCACTGGGTTGCAGTGCCCACTAGTTTCCCTCCCTCTTTTCTCTCTTTGCAAACTTTTCCTGCTATCTTAAAATCCCAAGTCTCAGCTCCTGAAAGCCCCTTTCTCCATTGACAGAGAGTCATCAGACATTTAACATTGCCTTCTCAACAAGCATGAATTGTTATCAGTTCAAAAACTGTTTTACCTTAGTACATAATTAACTAATCTTTCATTATTGAAGGAGAAATTAGTGTGTGTATTATATCACTTTGTGTTTTATTTTAGGTTTCTGGACTATTTGTCAATCTTTTATCTGCATTTAGCTTAGACTGCATATCCAAATTTTCACTTACATAAATATCCGACACTTCCCTTTAAGATGAAATTTTTCTTGAAAATTAGCACAAGAATTTCCTCTAAATTTCGGTTGCAACAAGTTATAAACACTTAACTTTAGAGAAGTTATTGCAAGATGTTATGTGGGAAATATTCCTAGTGTTGGGGGTTTTGTTTTGATTGGTCAATATCATTAGAGAGATAGGTAAACCTTCATCTCCTAAGTTATTTCTTTGATAAAGCAGAAAACCTGTAATTACACCCTTGGTTATTTGTGGAAAAGAGGAAATGAAAAGGTATTTTCCAGTATTAATCAAGAGCCATGGCAGAACCTTTGAAGGTAGAACTGCAGGGTGATCATTTCATTTACCAAGTGCTCTTAGGGAGGGTTAAGAACAAACTCAGACAGTAGAGTGACTTAGAAATGCCACCAGTAAATAGAACCAGTGCAGTAGAAGCAGAAGACCAGAGCTGGAAGGCAAAACCAAACTGGTGCAAGCAGCTGAGGTACAGAGGTTGAAACTTCACTTAGAGCCCACAGCTCCAGTGCCAGTTTTCACCATTAGTCTAAATACTTGAAAAGCCAAGCTAAAATCCCTATTAAATAGGATGTTTTGTTCCCGTCCTTTAACATATATCTTCCTAATGACTTTGAGAGCCAGATTTGAATTTAAAAATCTCAAGTTCCTTAGAGTTCTGCCTTAACAGTGGCCATGCTGAGAAAGCTGGTTCAAGTTCCTGGCTTCCCCAAAGTTTTCCTCTCTTTTTTCCCCTCTAGTTCAGCCCAAAAAGATAAAAGGACTTGGACACATGCCATGGCCACCCCATCCTTCATATTCATATGGTGTCCATATCCCCATAAGGCTGTCTGGGCCTCCTGAGCTACACACAGGTGTAGCTGTGTCTGAGGGCAATAAAACCAGGGAAGAAGCCCATATGTGTTTTGAAAGGTACTTGTGGGTGTGTAACACAACATTCTGGAGTGCTTGGTATAGAAGAACTTGTCTCCTTGACATTGAGGTCTTCTTCTTCTAAGGGGTGGGGAACAAATGAGAGGGACCATAGCAGAAGGGCTGGGCCCAGGGCTGTCATACTGTTATAATCCAAAAGGATATGTATGATGTTTAATCACATCACATTTATTAAGACTTGTTCTGTTGTTTCATATATGGCTCCTTTTAAAGTACACATATGTTTCGTGTACACTTAAAATGGTTATATGTGATGCAGTTATTGGGTGGAGTATTCTATCTATGTCTGCTAGGTCTAGTTGATTGTAGTGTTGTTCTATTTTCTTCATGACCTTATCTGTAAAGGCTGATCAGATATTGAAGTTCCAACTATTACTATAGAGAAACACATTTACTGAGATGTCAATATTTACTTCATGTATTTTTAGACATTCTTTAGTGTGTATACATTTTAAAAATTGTTATATCTTCCTAATTAATTATTTTATCATTATACAATGTCTTCTTTCCTTTCTGAAAAGTTTCTTACTGAGTTCTTTTTCTTTTTTTTTTTTAACTGGGATCAACTCAGGACCCTGTACTGTCAAAGCAGGCATGGTTGCCACTGAGCTAAATCCCCAGCCCTACTGAAGATCCATTTTGTGTGATATTAGTAATACCTACATATCTTAATCATATTGTACTTCTACAACAAAATACCAAACAGTCAGCAATTTATAAAGAACAGAACTTAATTTTCTTGCAGTTATGGAGGCTCAAAAATCAAAGATCAACATGCCAAACAAGTATAGTTTTCTAATGAAGGTTGCTCTCTGCTTTTAGGAAGACATGGTGATTCTTTTATATCTCCTGGAGAAAAGGAATGCTGTGTCTTCCTGACATGGAGTAAGATAGAAAGGCAAAAGATAAGCTCCCTCAGTCAAGCCCTTTTGGAAGGGTACCTAAACTGTTAATGACTCAGTCAGGTGCCAAGATAAAATATCCTGATACTGCTGCAGTCCTGATTAAAGTTCAGTGTGAATTTTGGAGGAACCAAAAGTATTCAAACCAAAGAACCACCTAAACTCTCTGAGTTACAATGGAATAGTAACTGTGGCTACTAATAGTAACTTAGTTTAATTAGTATAATACTAATACTATGGAATATTTTCATCTTCTTACTTTCAACCTTTATTTGAATAATAAAGTGAGTCTCTTGTCAATAGTACATGGTTGCTGCATGTATTTTTTCTAATCCATTCTGCCAATATCTGTTTTTGGAGAATTTAATTCACTTATATTTAAAGCAATTAACTGATAATTACTTCTGTCATTTTACTATTTGTTTTCTAGATTTTGATATTATTTTTCACTCTTTCATCCCTGACTTATTCTGTTTTATTGTTTGTTCATCCATTTGTAGTGCCTTCTTTCAGTTTCCATCTCGTTTTCTTTTATTATATTTTGTACATATTTTCTTTTGATTACTATATAGATTATAACTGATAGTTTAAATTTGGTCTCCCTCTTTCTCCACCTCTCAGAATTTTCTTAGATTTTTTAAGATAAAATTTTCTTTATTAATGACCCAACCATATTTCTTAGATACAGGAGTTTTGAATTCACATACTTAGAAGAAAATAAGTTAAGATTGCATTGTCCTACAACTCATTACCAGTAACATACTGTAATGTAAAATAGCTTGGAACAGAGGGTGGGAGGGGAAGGGGGGAGGGAAGATAAAAGGAATTAAGTGGATCAAGTGGAATTCTGTATTTTAATTCTTGAACACTTTGAAGTCCTTGCAAGCACAGCTCATTTCTGCAGATTATTTTCCAAATGTATATAAAACGGAACCCAAATGGTGAATCTCTTAGGACCTGGACAGGTACAACATGAATGGTTATGATTATCCAGCAGCAAGGCCCCATCTTCAGTTGCCAGCTTCTTCCTCAGTTCCTAAGAGTTAGTGGGATGAAAACATCTTCC
>PVIC010013085.1:0-38626 GCA_004025085.1 Thryonomys swinderianus
CATGTCACCTCACACCAACCAGCAATCAGTACCACATACCACAAGGCTAGGTGTGGTGGCTTATGTCTGTCATTCCAGCACTCGGGAGGCAGAGGCAGGAGGATTACTGAGTTTGAGGCTTGCCTGAGCTACATAGTGAGCTCAGGGCCAGCCTAAACTACAAAGCAAGACCCTATGTCCAAAAAATAAAAAATTTAAAAATTTAAAAACCTGTATAATACATGGTGTTTGACACATTAGATGCATCATTTTTCTAATTTATTACCTAATATTTACTCCATCTCTTTCCTTTTCCCCTCCTCAATCTCTTCTTTCTCACTCCCTCTTTTTATCCCTCCCTCTTTTTATCTGTGATTCTTTTTTTTTCTCTCTCTCTCTTAGCCACCTTTTTCCTGCTACAAACAGGTTCTCTCTAAGAGAAATAATGGCCACTGAAGTTCCTAAACTTCAGAACTAAAAGCTCATGACCCAAAGAGATACATATTTCCCTTTTAGATCCATGGGGAAAAAAAATACCCAAAGGAGTCTATTCTTGAGCTTTTCTGAGCGTCCCAACATAGTAGGTTTTGAAGAACTGCAAAGAGTTTGCCAAAGCAAGTTCACTCCAGTACTGAAATGCTATGGGAAGACCAAAAGCATAGTTAGCAGAGTCCCCTGAGGTATCATGGAACATATTCTCAAATTACTTTCTAGAGAACTTCTGCTGGTTTTCCCTTCCATAAACAGCTTTCCCTTTTTTATAGTCTATTCTCTAATACAGATTTCATCATCAAATTTCTGATTCTTTAGAATACCTCTTAGATAGTCCCTATACATTTGGCCTTACCCTTCTTTCATCCACGTAGCCCATAATCTCGCTTTCCTTATGCATAAAGGTGGGAAGTGATTTCTGTACATTCTACTTCTTACAGTAAAGAAAGTATATGCTGGAATACCAAGTTTTTAATCTGAAGAACTTTTTTTTTTTTTTTTTTTGAGACAGGGCCTCACTTTGTAGTTCAGGCTGGCCCTGAACTCACTACGTAGCTCAGGCAAGCCTCGAACTCAGCAATCCTCCTGCCTCTGCCTCTGGAGTGTCAGGATTACAGGCTTGAGACACCAAACACTGCAATTGTGGTAAGTAGTACTGATTCCCGGTAGGCGTGTCCGCCACATCCAGTTCTGTTGCATGTGGTTACCTGAGATCGAAATCAGGGACCTTGGGCTTGCCAGGCAGGCCCAGGAACCACTGAGATAAATCTCCAGCCCTAATCTAAAGAACTTTATTTAAACTTCTAGTTGCAGACACTGGAAAATTGCTCATCTACTTAGGATTAAATACTTGTATGTCAAACATGATTAGAAGGTTCCTGATTTATAAATGATTACTAGAGGAATTTATCACAGAATAAATTAAAAGATCAGTTCTTGGTATGTGACCCTATTCATGGCTTCTCCGTATGGCTAGGAAACAGGCAAATGGCTTAGGTGTTCCTGCATTACTTATTTTACTGATAAAGTAGAAAGTAGTATGGGTTTTCCAATATTACAATTTTAAAGTCTACAGAGTTTCTTAGTGAATACTTAGGCAGTCTTAGAAGAACTAACTGAAGGACTGAGTCCTCAGATTCTCAAAGAATTAATATACCTCTCTCAAGTGGAATTAAGTACATAACATTTTATTAATTGCAGTTTATAGTCAGTATTCTGTTCTAAAAACTGAGATTCATTTTTCAGTTGCTCTTCTTAGGGAAGGTTACATTAAAAGGCCAGACTGTGTCTCTCAAATACTAATAAAACCTTTCTCTATACAACCTAGAAAATTTATAGTGTAGATAGATATGTGCTTTCATTATTTCCAGAAACTGGTTTTAATTTTACTGGCAACAAATATTTTAAATATAATTAAAATTTTAAAATTTCCACCTGAATTAGAAAGAGCTGTCTCAAAGAGGCATTCCTAGCCATCAGGATATTAACAGATAACATAATTTTACCTTCTTGGTTCTTGCTCTGTGGTCTAGAACTTCAAACTTACTACTGTATGTATTATTACTAACTGTGCTAAAGAAGACTTTCAAAACCATTCTAAGGAAGACACCTATATATCAGATGATATGAAAAGGAGGACAGGAAAGGGTAGATTTTGACCTTAAATTAGATGTTGTACAATTTTTACAAATTCTCTATGTACTTTCATTTTATTTTGTAAAATGCTTAGGATCCTGAGCTTGCACCTAACCAGGGTGTTCAGAACCGGTGAATGTGTCAGCGGCTCCATCACTATGCACACTGATGTTCACCAGGTCTCTGTTCAGAGAGGACCCAGCCTTACCTGAGTGGAGAAGAAAGCCCCCTCAGACACCTCTGAACCAAGGAGCCCCCATGTGCAACCACACCCCCTCCATCTCTGCCTCTTATGAGCCATATGTTAACAGAATCCACATAGTTCTGATTCTCTATGTGTGAGTAATGCCTATAGAATTCCAAGATACTTTTTCATAGAAGTTTTGTTTTACAAAAAATATTATGTGTCATTACTCCAATGTATGTTTTATTCTATGGTCCACCCATGTTAAATTACTTTCACTTTTTAATCAACATTCTTCAAAATAAATTCCTTGATATGAAAGGATCAGTAGATTTTTAGAACTTCATTTGTTCAGTAACTTCATCAGTTGATGGAGCCATAGCTTTTACAAAGTATAACAAAAATAGGAGTGCTTTTTTTTGAGTTATTTTGAAGGTGTTACTCCTCTGTATGAGGAATTTCCATTTTATGGGTTATCTTTTCATTCTGTTGGTTATTTCTTTTGCTGTGCAGAAGCCTTTTAATTTCATGTGATCCTATTTGTTCATTCTAGATATTATTCATTGTGCCACTGGAGTTCTGTGCAGAAGGTCCTTGCCTATGCTTAAAAGTTTTATCTATTTTATCAAAAAAAATTTACCTATTTTATCTTCCAAATGATTATGTGTTTCTGCTTTAATGTTTAGATCTTTCCCCTATTTTGTCTTTAGCACATAGTGAAAGGAATCCAGACTCAACCTCCTGCCTCTGGGTATCCAATTTTCTCAGCACCATTTGCTAAGGAGGTTATATTTCCACCAGATCAAGTAACTGAAAGTGTCTGGGGTCTTTCTGCTTTCTCAGTTCTGTTCTGTTGATCCATATATCTGTTTTTGTGCCAGTACCATACTGCTTTAATCACAATAGCTTTGTATTATAACTTCAAATCTGGGATTGTGAAGCCTCCTGCTGTGCCTTTGTACCCAGGACTGCTTTTACTATTCTGAGTCTGAATCCACATGAATTTTAGAATTGTTTTCTCGGGATCTGTGATAAAAGCTGTTGATATTTTGGTTGGGTTGTGATAAACTGATATATCAGTTCTGGAAGTGTGGCCATTTTGATTACATTGGGTCTGCCTGTCCAAGAACAGATAGTATCTTTCCATTTTCTTAGGTTTCTCAGTACATCCTTTTGTGAAGTGATATAATTTATAGAGAGCTTTCACTTCCTTAGTCAGACTAACTGTTAAGTATTTAATTTTCCTTGATGCTGTTAGGAATGTTATTGTTTTCCTTCTTTCTCAGCGAGTTCACTATTTGTGTATAGGAATGCTGTTGATTTTTGTGTTTTTATTTTGTATCATGCTACACTGCTTAATTTAGTTATTAATGCTAAGAGTTCTCTGCTAAAACATTCTGTCTCTTTTATCTAGAGGATCATGCCATCTATAAATAATGACACTGTGACTTCCTTTCCCTTTTTTTCTCTTGTCTCATTCCTCTAGCTTAAGTTTCAAGAACTATGAATATCTTCAGTTGCATAGTTACTCTGTCTCAGTGTCCTAAGTCAATTCAAAGCATTTACCTTTCATGTTTTCACAAGTCTGCTTTTCTCTCAGATGACACCCAGCAGCAGCATTCACTGCAACTTTTTAAAAATAAGACTATATAGGGCCAGAGATTTAGCTCAGTGGTTCCGGCGCCTGCCTCGCAAGCCCAAGGTCCTGAGTTTGATCCCGGTGACCACATAGAATGTTGGGCATGGCAACTCACGCCCACCGGTAATCAACACCACATACCAAAGTGCCGGGCGTGGTGGCTCACACCTGTCATCCCAGCCCTTGGGAGGCAGAGGCAGGAGGACTGCTGAGTTCCAGGCTTGCCTGGGCTACATGGTGAGCTCAGGGCCAGCCTGAACTACAAAGCGAGACCCTGTCTCAAAAAAAAAAAAAAAATGGGGATTCTGTATTGGTTCTATATTTCCACAATAATACTGTGTAACAAAACATTCCAAATTTCACGGGTCAATGGCAAATACAGTATGCACTTATTTTTTTGCTTGCATATCTGTGAGTTAGCTATAGTTTGGCTGATCTGGGCAAGGTACAGCAAGGTTTGGTATCCTAATAAGTGAAATAAATAGATCACGGATATGTAAATACCATATCTTCTCTCTGGTATGAGAACCTGTAGATGTAAATGAATTCTAGAATGTGTGATAGATATTGTGAAATAGGATATATTCAAAGTGAATGTGCTAGGAGAAAGTAATGAAGAGAAAGAATAAATATGATTTGGAAAGAAAAAGAAATAACATGTATATAGGGGATGGGGGGTTGTGGATGGGTAGGAATATGGGTTAAAATGAGAATTAACTTGAGTCATATACTGGTACTGATTCCCCAATGTTGAGTGTGATTGTGAGCTGTACATAAAATATACCAATAAAGAATTCAATTTAAAAAAATTACAGGTATGTCTCAGTAGCCTCTAGGTGACCCTTGTCTTCACTAGACCAGCAACTAATCAGCTTATACTCAATGCAAGAGGCAGAGGAACAAATGTGCAAATCTACCATTCTTATGTTCTCTGTCTCAGCCAAATCAAGCCACTAAGACCTCCAAAACAGGGTAGGGATCCCTGCTCTGTCTTTATTAGGTCAAAGCAAAGGTGTGCGTGTAAAATGTTATTTAGGAGAGTGGAAATTATACGCCAAAAAAAAAACACTCCAACATTATTATACATGTAGAGCCTTGATATAGCCTTAGATCTTGATACATAACCTCATATAAAATAAAGTTGAGATGATGCCCTTATTACTGTGTCACAGATGGACACCGAATGTAGACTATGAAGGCTGAACATGACAGCAAATCACTTTACCTCCTCGACACTGAGTTGAGAAGTCAGATGTTAGAAACTCTACAAAGCACTGACATCTCAAATTCCTGAGATAGTAATAACAACGTAACTTGAGAAGTCACTTTGTCTCCAAAGATGTGGGCAGAAACCACCTTTCTGCAATTTCTCTAATGGAATTACAATTTACCACAGGCTTGTTGTGGAATGAGGCTCCACTGGGTATTGCAAGTTTGGCTTAATGAATACAATTCAGCGGTGTGCAGCACATTCTCCAAGTCTCTCTGGAAAGCCATTTAAAATGGTGAGTTCACAAAATATTACTTTTAGGCAATTCACATCAGGATGTCATTATTTAATAGTTTGTCTTTCTCTACACAGATTAAGTTTTATTGAAGATCACTTTTTTCAGTCAAATGTACTATCTAGTTTTGATGAAGCCTTCTTAGTGTTTGACAATCTGCCCATTAAACCTGGCTTCCCCTGAAAAGAACTATGTGCTGAAGAAGAAATACATATGTTTATGTCTATAAATCCAAAGGAAACACAATATTTTCTTGGTCCCAAATTGCAAGATGATTCCAGGACAAACAAAGGAATTGCCAGTGGAAACTCTTGATATTACTATTTGAAGTGTTCTGGGGAAGCTGGAAATTTTTGTGAAATAAAAACATACAGTAATTTGAAATTACACACATTCACTGAACAAACTTCTGCCAAATTGGCTGCTGACAGGCTATTTTCCTGCCCAGATAGTTTAATGGTTTTTCTTTTTAAGCATTAGTTGAAAATATTTACCTATAAGCTCAAAGGAATATTCTGAAGTTTATTAAAATTTGGTTTAAAAACAGTCTTGAGGGTTTTTTTTTCATTACAAAGAAAAATAAAATTTAAAATGCTATTGTGAATATCAATACAAGCTAGAATATGAGGTATGGCTTCTTTTTAATTACCTAAATAATCACTGACGACAAAGTTATCCTTAATTCACAAATTATATAATAAGAGAGTAGTATTAATAAGAAAGTCTAGAGAGATTTAGCATGTTAGCCTCACAAGATGAAAAGAATTAAGAGGCCCAGGGCGAACAGTTGTATGAAAGTGTTAAAAAGTCCAAATCGCTCAAGATGTTCCTTGAACAAATAATAAGCTAGCAAGACAAAAAAAGAAATGCTCTGACTTAAGCTAGTGAATAGGAACCATAAAATTTGCACAGCTTGCCCACTCCCTTTGTTTAAAAACAATAACTTAATAATCAATCCAAAGTCAGAACTGCTCTGCAGATTTTAAACCAAAATAGCTTGACATCAGCATTACTGGTAGATCTAATTACTTGCTATAACATAGGCCACTTGGCGAAAAGTTCACTTTTTTGCCAGAAAACTCTCTCATCCCCTCAAGAATTTTTTATTAGAGTTAGCAAATAAAGGAATTTTAGTACTTTATTTTATGACCACTGGCATCAGTGGTTACAATTTGAAATAACCACCGTATCTTAGCAACTCTAATCTTAATAAAATAAATACAGCAAGTAGCAAACAGGCTTCACACTGTACTAATGTCTCGTCAACATCCAAATAAGGGAAAGGGGGAAATAAATGGATACTCTCATCATGCTGGTACTGTGCAACTGGCAGCTTTCCTATGATCTAAAACATTACACTGATTTCCATTTTCACAGTAGGAGCACCTGTGATGATACATTTCAAGAAGAAACTCACATGAAAAGAGGCAGGCATGAAGGAGGCAAAGAGAAGAATGACTGATCAAAAAAAAGAGAAGACATTTGGAAAAACTGAAGTTAAACCATTTTCTGTTGCCTTTTCTCTTGCATTGCAGCAGTTAAAAACTGTGGCATCTGTTAGTTGTCTTCTAAATTGCATCCAAACTGATGCTCATACTTGTACAGTATGATAAATTCCATCTCTTAGACACTGAAGTTTCAAATGATGACTAGAGTAAGAAGGCACTAAGTATCTTTTCACTGAATAAGTGAATCATCCACTTTTGTCTCCACAAACATGTTAGAAAATATTAATGATCCAAAGCTCTTGAACCATGGGATGTTGCTGAGTAGATTACTAGAAGCATTCCTAATATAGAAGAAATCTTTTAAAAACTTTCACATTGTAGAAAGGTGGTGCCAGGTACTGCAATTTAAAGAACAGATTAGGGATTCTACGGTGAGAAGAACTTGATAGGGATCTCCACTGTGCAATGTCCTAGCTCTGTACAATTTCAATTTATGTCTCTGAGCTTTCTGTTCTTCTTCAGACCAGTGTGAAAACACTCTCTAGGGAAAAAAGGTGATGGAGAAGTTGTAAATTAGAATAATACTGGTAAAGCTGCCTAGATCATTACCTAGTAAGTCAAGCTACTCTGCTTTCATGACTTTCTTTCACTGAGCCAAACAGGTTACTCTGGGCAAATACACTGCTTAGGGCAGTTTACTCAATTCAAGAAACATCCAGTTTATCAACACCAACCAATAGGATGAGTTGTTTGGTTAAGTCTTGAATATGTTACAACCTATCCATTTCCAACTGTAAATTAAAACCCTCACTATATCTTGCCTGAACTATTGATTCTGAGACCTCAAACATTCTTCTAATTAAACTTGTCCTTCCCAAGCTACTGCTTATATTTTCTTGACTATGGATTTTCCTGCTCTATATGCTTCTCTCAGTGATATATCAGGGCCTCAAATCTAAGCTCTGCCTAATTCTCAACTTCTATTTCCTCGATTTTTTTTCTACCCTAAACTATACATCACAGTCAAATGAGCCTATTTCTGATGCTGCTTTATGACTCAGCATTTGGGCAACTGTTCTATCTTTTGGTTCATCTGATAAACTCTTTAGTAACTTAACTCAAACATGTCTCTAATGAAAGCATTCTTGAAATCTTTCCAGATTCATGTCAATAACATCCTCTATAGATCACAATGCATTATCCCATGTCTTTAAACTATAGTGTTACACTAGATCTTTAACACAATGCTGTGAGAACAGTTCATACTTTAGACTAGGTCAGAGAGTTGAAGACTTTAAATAAGAAAGTATGGTTTACTATTCTCTGCCTAAAGGCTGAATTTTGTAGGTTCTCAATAAATGTTCTTTTCTACCTCTCATCTTATCATACTTCAAATAATATAAACATAGGTGAAGTTAATTGTTTAGACTTTATTTTTATTATCTTTAGTAAAATTTCTACCTAATGTCTAATCTAATTTAAAAGAATAAGACTCTGTACTACTATTTGTTTTAATGGATGCAGCAAATTGAACAATGACTAAGACCCCAAGTAGACTACTCTCCTAGTGTCTAACAACAATGCTTTTGAACTATGTAGACACTTTATTACTCTTTTTCTAACACTACTTCTCGCTTATTGAACAAGTAACAAAGCTGTGACCTTTATCCTTTCCACCTCATGAAGAAAATAGAATTTTCTAAGGGGATAAAAATATCAAGAATTTAAAATGATGAACTGTTCCAAAAATCCTGAAGCTGTCAATATTTTATGCTTTTAAATAGTTTCAAGGATTCATCCCAGAAGCATCTGCATATATCTATGTTGTTTTGTCATGGTGAGTAGTGAACTTTGATCTCTCGGGAATAAAAGAACTCTCTTATCTGTCTATCTACACATATATGTTTAACAATGCAAGTTATTGTTATATAAATGAAGGCTGTTGTCAATTTCAGTTCCTCAGCTTATCAAAAGAACAAAGCAGGCAGGAAGAGCAAGAGGATGATCTAATATGCCTATGCTAATAACACAGCCAGGATCCTACATTGGCAATAGCAGCCTCTTCTACAGGAGTTGTTTTAACACCATCAGCAGACACTCAAAACACAGGATGGTGACAGGAAGTGTACATTTTAGTCAGTCAACCTTTATGATGTCCTTTTGAAGAACAGCAATTACATAACTCAGGGAGTTTTATGTTACATTCGAAAAAATACATAAAGCAGATTGCAAAGTGTTATGCGGGACACCTCACTCTGAATTCTTTTTAGAAATTAAAATTATTTATTTTTAACTGTCATCTTTTCCCCTTTTGTTGCCCAATTACTACTTAAGAATGGCATCTGTGTTAATTAGTATAGAATTAAAACTTTTCAATTAATATAAGTTAAATAATAAAACTATTTTCATCATTAATAAAATAAAGAAGCCATTGATCATACATTTCCTAATTGTATCCAAAGTCCAGTTCATAGTTTTCCAAGTATCACACATTTTTTCATCTACATAACACTAAAATAATTTGACAATATACAAACATTTTATTGCTTAATGTTTAAGCTGTTTTCTCTCAAGCAAGGAAAGAGGAAAATGTTATCCAAAAGTAGTTTTATACTGCCAACATATCATATGATCTTTCCTAATTTTCATTTCTTTTGAAATCATTTAGAAAAAAAACTTTTTAAAATGTAGATTTAATGCCAAGAGAAACTCATCACAAAGTACCCTAAATAGTTAATGTATTTTCTAAATGAATGATTTAAAATAGCTATTAAAGGAAAGGAAATGAGCTTAGGTTTCTAGTAATGACTTCTCCTCTTCAAAATGAAATCTGTAAATCCCTGATTGCAATTCCAAATCCCCAAAGGACCAGCAGTTCTGGGACCAGGGCTCACTGGCTTTATGTCTAATAGCACCAGATAAGTAGCATGATTTTTATATATGTAATTTGGGGGAATATTCAGAATTTATAGTCCTGGAGACAATTTATGAATGAATTTCCTTTTTAAAGTACATAATTCTAAAAATGAACTTTTCCACCCAAATCGCAAGCAGATCACATAGGAATGTGAGAACATGGATATATACATAGAGAGACATATGTGTATTTATATATGCATGCACACACATGCACAAAATATAAGTACCATTTTATTCACAAGAGCATAATGACTGAGGCTGTGATTGTTAATAAAAATGCATTTCTAACCATCAAATTTGAGTCTATTATTCTAAGTTAATTGCATTTGCCCTAAAGAGACTTACAGCTGGCTGTCAGCCTGTTTGTGTCAGTTTCATTTTATTCATCAGTCAATCTTGTCTCCTCTTCTTTTTACATCCCATATATTGATCAGATAGATTTGTTAGCATTCCTCCAAGCTTTCATAGCATTAAAAATAATATTCTTGATATTATCAGATGCATTTGATTATTTCATTCGTTTGCATGTTATTTTAATTGCTATTGCAGTAGCAAATACAATGCCCTTCAACAGGCCCATAAGACTGCCATTAAATATAAAAGATGTTACTCACTCAAAGAAGCACTGAAACAAAGTTAAACATGAGAGAATCTACAGTGGTTGACAGCAGCCTGGTACTTCAGCAAAAACAAAAAACAGTGATGGTGGTAAACATCAGTTCTTCTGCAGAGTACATTTCAGAGTAAGAAAGCATCTTGTTAAAATTGGTTCTAGAACAGAATGTATTATTACGAGGTGGTGAAGTAGATTAAAGAAATAAATGGCCACTCTGTTCCCATTTGAGCTGGAGAAAATCCGTGTGAGGGGGAGAGCAGTGAGGTGAGAGCTGGGGACTGGTTGGGGAGAAAGTCTGAGAAGAATTAGAATCTTCGTTATGTGAGTCAAGTTGTATAGAGGGGAGATAAAAGGCATCATAAGGTGAGGAGATAAGTAACAGAACAAAAGCAAAGTGGTTAAAAGGTGACCCTTACCTCCTCTGTTACTCAGTTTAAGAAACTGCAGGCAATTATTACAGTGTTTTCTCCAGGGACCTGTGAGACAGCACCTCCACACATCCTCCAAGACACAAAGCCCTCTCCACACTGTCATTGTACTGCTTGAGTTCAGGGCTTTTCATGGAAAGTCCTGTAGAGCCTTGTCTTTCAAATTGGCTTTAGGTCTGTGATTTCCTACTGGGGGCATCAGAAACACCTAGGCCACTGTGGGAGATGCTGCCAGCATCTTGCTTGTAGAGATGAGGGACACTGCTATCCAACCCTCCATGCAAAGCACAACCCCTACAACAATGAATGTTCTAACCTCAAAAGACTATAATCCCTACATTAAACAAGCCTGCTTTAGATGGGTGGCTGGAATATACGTCAGGCTGAAGTCCAACACACACAGCACAGTTCAGCAGCCACATGGCGGGTAGGACTTAAGCGACTCAGATAGAGAAGTACAGCTGCTGCACACACAATCCTACACTTGCCCATTAGGTGACACAATTCATTACCTAGACTCCAGTAATAGGTGAGCCAAATCCAGCCTGAATATTGAAGAGAACAAAGAAAAATGAAAATTGTTGCTTGACAGCAAGCATTTCAAAGGTCTCCGAGATAAACCATCTGAAATATCCCAAGAAAAGGACTTAGCAAGAAAACTACGTCACAGCCCCTAAACTTTAACAGACCTGAAGATGTTCATGAGCTGAAGAATCAAGGGCAGAAGACAAAAGACACAGGAAACAATGTAGTCTAGAGGATTATCATTGAGAGGCAGGAAAAAGATAAAACAGATTCTTCAACCTTAAATTAGAACTCCTAAAAAGAATAACCAGAAATGTGCTAAAAAAAAAAAAAATCAAACATGTTACACTAACTATTTTATCTTTCTGCTTTCAGGAAATTAATATTTAGGTTGGGCCTGGGGCAATATTTTAAAAGCTGTTTTTTTACGGATGTTTTTCACCCACCTGACTAGCTACCCTGCCACCAAACTCTTTGCTGGCACAGATGGCCAAGACATTTGCTTTGTCAAATACTCCATATTTCCACAGCCACCCACCAGACAAAAATTAGATTACCAATGCTTGTGTAAACTTTCCAAGCTCTGACACAATAAGATTCCAGGAAATGTACATGCACAGCTAAAAGCAGCATTATACATAATGCACTGTAATTCCAACAGACAAGTTGCTATCTTCGATAGATATACACATTTTCCATGCCAAACACATGAACGTCAATACATTTTTCTCAAGTTAAAATGGAAACCATTTAACAGATATAATGGGCACAATGAATTTCATTTTGCATTACTAATGCAGCAGAGAAGGAGGGAAGTTTTGGCAAGGATTGCTTTGAGGCCAAGAAAAACAGGAAACAACTGAGAAGTTAGTATTCTTGTCCCAGCTACTGCCCCAGAGTCGGTCACGGCACCCCAGTGTCACTGTGCTCTCCTGTTTCCCTAATTCTCATTCCACAAAAAACAAATTTCCACAGATGAGGGAAAAACTTGAAAGACAGACACACTCATAGATACATTTTTGCAAAATGACCAATAGTATCACTGTATATTTTCGCCACTGTTTCTAAAGCTAACTTTAAAGGAGATTAATGGAAAACAATTAGAAAAATACGTCACACAACAAACGGCAGAAAAATGCTCCAGAAATCCAATTCCTGCCTCTGTTTCCTACAAGAATCATTTTTATCATTGTAATAAATATGAGAAACAATAGCAATAGCATCACTGGCCTTCAACCTTTTCAGGATGTCATCTTGAGTCTTTCTAGTAGCAAAGATAGAATATGCAGTCACTACACAATAAACAGCCATGTGGTCATTATCTACCTGGCTTCCATATTAAAGTCCAAACCCCTAAATAAATGTTGCCATGTAGTTTTAGAAGCAAAGTATAAAATGCAAGACTACTGGAATGAGAAAACCATTGGTTCTAAGCCAATCACTGCTACTTATCAATATAACGAGATGGAAAAAATATTTTGGTAGTTTTAGTTGTCCAGCACTAAAATGAGCATACTATTCCTAATATTAATGGATTTTTTGAAAGATTAAATAAAGCAAATATCAGATGTATCTACCAATTTTTGATTATGTAAACTTAACTCAGCACTACCAAATCTCAGTTTCCTCATCTCTAAAATAGGTATAATGCTAACAATACCTTTAGAATTACTATGAGGATTAAAGTGAGATAATAAATACGAAGCGCTTAACATTTGATACCATATAACATATTAAATTCTAGCCCTCATTGTCCTTTCCATTATTTTTAGAAATGGAATACAATCCTCTTTACTAGTAGGTTCCAAAGTAACAGGAGAAAACATCGCAATTTAAGTGTGCACACAAAGAGAGATATGCTTAGAAATAATAACTGGAGAAGCATGACAGAGTCTTCATTATATTTATTGTAAGCTCTAGCAATAATTTGCTTTTTACTTACCTTTACCACTAGGAAATACAAATTTCTACACAGTTAAGTTTTACAAGTAGAAATAGGACAATATTTATGAAGATCACACCTTAAGTTCTTCCAAAACATCCACAGTCCCAGGAACTGATGATATTTGTGGTTCATGTATCATTGTGGTACCTCATCCAAGTACAAAAGTCACTATTATCCGAAGCACATCATGAGCTAAAAACATCATGACACCAATGGGCTATGAAGTATAAAACATGGTGGACACAAAAAAGAAGAATATCTTTGACTGTGAAAGGTCAAAATGAGTTAGTAAGCTATTAACTTGGCTCATTTATCAAACAGTGAATCAACTTTTATGAGAAATATTCACAGTGCTTTCAAATGGATTACCAAGGATCCTAATTCTGTCAGATAACAAGACTATATGACTGAAAATGTCAGAAAACCACTTAATATCCTAATTGTTAAATTACAAAGACATGTCCTGGTATAAGAAAATAATTCAAACTTGCAGCTTGTTTCTGTCTTTCTATGCAGAACAAACTTCAAAATGAGGGGCTTCTAAAGTGTACCATGTTTAGCCAGATGAAAAATAAACCAGATTGGTACTGTAGACAGTAATAGAAAGAGAAACAAATTAAGTACTTATAATTGAAGCTTGAGGAATGAAAGAATTCACACTTTCTTTGAGCTATTATCTCAGACAGTCTGGTGTCAGAATTAAAAGCCAGCCAGTGCATCTGTTTATGTTGCCAAGGCTTTTCACAGTAAGAAGGGCTAGGAAACACATATTTTTTAATTAGGGTCCAAATTCCAAAGAACACCAAAAAATAGTATGTCAAAAATATATGTTCTCTTACGATTTTTATTGTCCAATGTCTAAACAAAGACAAAAACCACGTTTGCTTACTTCTCCTTCACAAACACAAGTGAAGGGATTTTTTTTTTTTAAGTAATTCTGTTGCTTTGGCCACAGACTCTTTTTTTTTTTTTTTTTTTTTGGTTATCCTGTTTGCTTCTTGCTTAGCTACTGCTTCTCTCTTCCAGCATGAAATAATACAGGAAAAGCGGATTAAGGAAGGTTTCATTCACACAGAAGACTCAACAGGATGGCTCAGTCACCAAGCCTTAAAAGTTGAATTAAATAACTATTATGACCACCGTACAGTTTAAAACACACTCCTTGTTTTAAAATTTTGCATAAATTTCTAATTAAAAGAAAAATCTTTAAAATCCATAACTGATGGTTAGGACACTGAAGTACTCAACTGTATCACTCATTTATTTCTATATTCAGCTGAAAAATTAGAGGTATTTTCTACCATTTCAAAGACTGCTCCTTTACTCAGTTAAAAAAAAGGAAAAACCACAAATGAAGTAGTACTATGTACACAAGAGTAAATTGACTTCACTGCCTCATTTATTTATCCAACAAATACTTAGTGAAGATACACTCTTAGCCAGCATTCGCCTTGTTGCTAGGGGACACTAGGTTGAACAAGGTGTCACTATATCTAATATAGTCAGACTACAAGGTGACATGACCTGTAATAAGTACATAAAGCTAAGGAAGCACTTACCAAGAGAAGAAGGTTCTTCTACTTGAGACTTGAATACCAAGTCTCCTCTAGTCTTCAGACATGGTTTGACTCTCTTGTCTTTTATTTGACCAAGAAGAAGCTAAGATTCTGAAAGTAAAGCTTCAGAGCACTTGTTAGTGGAAAGTAACATGACTAGCGTTCATGCCTCTTTATGCAGATCTTATTTTCTTCACCTTCTCTGCAAAAACCAATCAGTCTTCTTTTCCGCTAAACAATGATAATCACCCTGAACTTCAAAACAGTTGACTGAAGTTGGGAACATGCTCTGAGGACAGGGACCAGAGCCCATTTCTAACCTAGTTTATAGTAGCGACATTAAGTTCTAGAGCCCTCAATAAATGTTGCCGTACAGTTTAGAGTGAAAGTACAGAGCACAAGGCTAATGGAATGAGGAAAGCCTTGGTTCTAAGCCCATTTCCCACGCTTAAACATATTTCATGGCATGATCTGCTGGATGGTACAGGGCAGGACTGCCTGGGTTCTAATCTTGCAGCCACTTTACATAACACTATAGGAGTGGGTGCGAGGATGTAACTGTGAGAAACACTCCTTAAAAGAATTTTAAAAATTACAATAACATGGGTAAATGTTATGACATAGTTGAATCAGGTACTCAAAATACATAAATTCCTGTGCCCTATTCTTACTTTTGTAAACGGAATATAATTGACTGTAGAAAAAAAAAAAAGATTGGGTCAGCAAAAAACAAAACCACAGCTCAGTTTCCATACTCTTCTATTAATTTTAGCATAAAATTTAGCCTTCAATTTTAAATCGGTTGTGAATCTTTTTTGGCATGCGTTCACAAAATTAAACGCTGAGTACTTTGTTAGAAAGCAGCGACTGAACTATTCAATTTGTAGAATTTCATCAACATACATCCTTTAAAAAGAAATGGGAGGAAAACAGGCCCAGAAGAAATAGTTAAAATTAATTAAACCTTCTGTCCAATTCTTGGTGTCTTTTTCCATTATAGGTCACAGAAACTGAATCAGTTTAGATCAATCTAGGACATTCACTAATAACCTTTTATTTCAAGCCAGGAGCAACTAAAATCCAGGGATCCAAACAATGGATTCAGGGTCCTGCCTTTATCTTCTTTTCTTGGCAGTCTGGCTTCCATTCTTGCCTTTATTCTCAGACTTTTTATACCTGGCAGGCTTGACTCCTATCATGGCAACCCCAGGTACACTATGCCTGCCGTAGGAGGTTAGAACTCTGACTCCCAGGTGGGTATGCCTACATCAGTCCCTTGTTGGTACTGAACGAGTCTTGTAACCATCTCTGAATAAACTCCTGAGGCTAGAAGTTAGAGGACTCCGGCTACCATATGCCTGAATGTGAAGCAAGGATGGACAATCATTCCCAGTCAGGGCAGATGAGGTAGAGTTCACCACCAGAAAGTGGAGTTTCTTTCCTGAAACAAGGTGGAAAAGGAATCCTGGAAAAGCAAAAAGCACAACAAAGCAACAACAAATCTCCACTGAATTCCTTTTCTTTTCTCTTGATTTAGGATTAGCTAGCTACATTCTAAGTTCTCTTGGAGATCCTAATAAGTTCATCCTCCTTCACATATTAACTACGGGGCATTTAAAAACAATTTCTTTTGCACAACATGGTAAGAAAGAACTCTGCTTTGGCCCCTATCCATAAAATGCTAAAAATAGCAGCAACATACAAATGCTAACCAGTCATGTTATTCAAAACACATTTTTAGCTAAGAGGTGTGCTGGTAATCCGTACACACATACGTTAGAAAACAAAAGGGTAAAACTGCTTGCTAATTTAAGGAATATATTGATTCTGAGTCTACTATATTTAGAAGAGGGATTTTGTTTGAACAGCTCTGTAGGGATTTTTTTAAAAGTCTGTCCTCAAGGACGTGGCAAGAAGAGAAAGTAAGAAATCACCTTTAGCATGGTAGAGGACGCCACACACAAGCTAACATATGGGCTAGGTTTGGAAGGATATGTAGGTGTTTCACAGTAAGAAACAAGAAAACAATGTCATGCCCATAGAGACCATGGTAGAAAGGCTTGAAATGTGCTTTCTAATTTGGCTTGAACATTTCACCGAGTAGAAAGACAGTAAATAAACAGAGCACAGTTGCTTTTTAGTATTCATCAAGAAAGGTCTACCTCATCTAATACAGCATTTCTGCACTGTAGAATACAGTGAGGAGTACTCCTAACAGATCAACAGATAAAAATATACCTCTAAGATATAATGAAGACAAGAAAAATTCTTTAGATAGAACATGATGCCACATTCATGTAAAAATCGAAGATGTGCGTGTTCATGAATACACATATTAGGTCTAGAAAAATGTTATTCCAAACTGGTAACAGGAATCATGGTAATGGTTCAAGCAGCAGTGAGAGGTATTTTGCCTTTACTTTCACACTTCCATACTACTTAAGTGATTATTTTCCACAGTAAAAATATGTCTTTCTGCTTCCTATTTAATAAATATTTTTACATAAATAAGGGTTTCTATTGAAGTAAGCATCAAATTACTAGTAAGAAGGAAAAGAAAAAATTTGATGGTAAAAGGGAAAAAAAATAAAGCCTAGGTATATAGGGGTGAGGGTTGAAAGGAGGCCAGTGCAGTAGGAAAAATAAGAATCAAGATACATTATGTACATGTACAAATTGCAATGAGAAATGTGACTATAACCGTATTCCTCAAATGTACCAAAAAAACTCAATTTTATAAAAAGAAAACTGAAAGTAGGAAAACAGACAAGGCAATACAAAATAAAACTAAATTTCTTCTCCATTATTTGGTCTGTTTTTCATTGTTGTTAAGAATGGAAGAGATAAATTTTACAAATTATTTCTAAGTGTATAATTTGGTGCAACCAACATAATAAATATTTACCAAGTGTTCCTACATTTGACCAAATAGCTACCATCTGAGAATTTGAAAAGCAGAAGTAGTACAAGGTATATAAAGGTACTGTATGCACAAAGATGTACATTACAGTCATAGTAATTGTTATGAATAATCAGAAATCACAAAAATATATGGATATGAAAAATTGCTGATAGGATAAGGGACAGATATTTGAACCACTATGCCTAGCATGGTGGTACATGGGGCCAGAGATCAAAGTTAGAACCTTGTGCTGGCTAGGCAGATGCCAGCACCACTGAGCTAAATCCCCAGCCCAAAGATTGTGTATTAAGCATAGTAAATTTAAGTTATCTAAGCAAGGATTTTTAGGAGAAACTTTTGAGGAATGTCTAAAAGACAACAAACAAGAGCCCAGTGTTCAGAGAGACGTGTCCCACTCTGGTTTAGATTTACCAGTCACTGCCATGGAGGAAACAGTGGAAGAGAGAATCAAGTTAAGTGATCATCAGGAAATAAATGTGGTCAGCAAGGGAAAGAGCAAAGACAGCTGAAGCCAAAGTCTCGGAACAAACCAACCATTAAGAGAAAAGTAATGATGCATTTGCTCATTCATTCAATACTAATATTTTTCAAGCATCTTGTGTCAAATATACTGTCAGTTAGAGGAAAGAATCAAAAAGGCTTAAGTGAAAAGTGCAGAAAGCTACCTTAAGGGAGCACACATACAACCACTAAAACACTGTACCTACTAACACTCACCATTGATCTTCCAATGACATATAAGTATTCCATGCCTTAAAACAACACTTGCTTTTTATAGATAAAGAAATGAAGCTGAGAGAAGCAGGACCGTTTGTCCCAAAGGACTTTATTTGAATAGCAAATTTGTATGCCACCACAATTTTCTTTTTCTTTTTGGTGGCACTAGGGATAGAACACAGACCCTTGTGTTTCCAAGGTAGGTGCTAAATCCCCAGCCTCTCCACCACAATTCTTAAGCATTGCAAAATGCAACCTCTGAAAAGTGGCCAGCAAAGGGCATCAAGAGAAGCTTCCAAAATAGGAGAAAACTAGGATTCCACTTTACATGAGGGCAGAGTCATGGGCCTGATTATGTATCAAGGAGGCTACAAACTGATGAAAGACTGCTGATTTGGTGATTAGAGATATGTATCGATATATTCATTCATCACATATTTATTAAGTAAGTACACAGTATGTTTGATTGCTTTACCTTTGTATGGGATTAGAAGTCAATTATAAGGGCCTAAGAAGTAGGTGGAGGAAGATACAAAATCAACACTAAAAAAGTCAATGGCATTGCTATACACTAGTAATGAACCAACTTAGAAAGAAGTCAGAAAATAACTGCTTCAAAAATATTCAGAAGTCAATGTGATAAAAAAAAAGACAAAAGAGCTATACAATTAAAGTTATGGAAGACTGCAAAACTAAACTGAAGACAACATTAGAAAATGGAAAGACTTCTTGTTTATGAATGGGTAGAACTAATACTGTTAAAACAGCTCTCTTACCAACAGGAGTCAATAGACTCAATATTATTCTTATCAAAAGAGCAATAAAATTATTCGTAGAACTAGAAAAAAATATTAAAAGTCACATGGAAGCAAAAAAGACTCAGGACAGGCAAGTCACCGAAAGTTAAAAGAGCAATGCCGGAGAGTCATGATACCCAATTTCAAATTATACTGTAAGGCCACAGTAACAGAAACAATCTAACACTGGCTCACAAACGGACAAGTAGACCAACAGGATAGAACAGATCCCAGACACAAATCCAGGTACCTCCAATCATCTGATTTTTAACCAACAAGCCAAAAACCTATCCTAGAGGGGAAAAAAAAAACTCTAACAAAGGGTGCTGGAATCAACTGCAGAAGACTGAAACTAGATCCTTATCTCTCCTTCTGTAAAATCAAATGAAAAAGGATCAAATACCTAGATAAAGGCTGGAAACCTTGACAGTACTGGCAGAACACAGAGAGGAAACACTTGAATCTATAGGACTAGCAAAGACTTCTTGAATAGGAAACTGAAAGCACAACAAATTATATCAACAATCAACAAATGGGACTGTGCTTGTTTAAACAGCTCTGCTCAGGAAAGGACACAACCAACACAGTGAAGAGACAATCTACAAAATGGGAGGAAATGTTTGCTAGCCACCCTTCTAATAGACAGTTAATATCTAGCATACATAGAGAACTCAGAAAACAACACACATGCACACACACACGCACGCCCACACACACACAAACCCAAAAATAAGTGGGCTAATGAACTGAACAAATAATTCTCACAACAGAATTACCAACAGCCAACAAGTGTATGGAAAAATGTTAAGCATCTTTAGCCATTAGAGAAATGAAAATCAAAACTACACTGAGATTCCTTTTCACCATTTTTACAATAACTGTCATTAATAATACAAAAGCCAATGAAGGCTGGTGAGGATGGTGGAAAAGAAACCTCCTATATGGCTGGTGAGAAAGTAAATTAAGACAACCACTGTTAAAACCAGTATGGAAATTCCTCAAAGCTAAATATTGACCAGCTATACCACACCTTGGTGTTTGTATCCCCAAATAACTAGACAGTATACTATAGTGGCATGTGCATATTCATGATTATAGCAGCAAAATATAATAGCTAAGCTGTGAAAATGGCCGAGATGCCCATGAACAGATGAGGAGATAAAGAACAAGAGGCGTATACAGACAATGAGGTATTATTCAGCCATAAAGAAGAAAGAGATCATGTCCTTCTCAGGAAAGGACAGAACCAGAGACCATCATGTTCAAATAAGCCAGTCTTGGAAAGTTAAATATTGCATATTGTCACTTATATGGGCCATTTATAGATAAAATAAACAATGGCATGGAATTACAAGGTAGGCTTTTGGATGAGGGAAGAGGGCCACAGGGACGAGGAGAAAGGGAGAGAAAAATAATGGGGATAAACTTATTCCAAATATGTTATGTGCAGATATCATTATGCCAAAATGGAAGTCATTGTTCTGTATCGATAATATATACCAATCAAATAAGAATAAATTATGACTAAAAATGAGTAGGTGATGTAATAGCATGCATTAAGGACTCTTCTGAGGAGTCTGATAGTGAAAAATAGGGCAAGAAGAACTTAAACCCTGCTACACCTAGGCCTGCACCAGACAGAGAAAAGAATCAACCGAGTGACCAAAAACACTAGGAGGAAGATGACGGCTGAGAAGAACACAGGCTACACAGGGTGGAAAAGATGACACGAAGTGACCTTGATGCAAAGGATCACTTTTAAAGGGGGAAGCTGCTTCTACTGTCATGGGGCATGAAAATGTAAAGTAGTGAGGACCTGGCAGTGAAATACTGTCACAGGAAACTACTAGGCAAATCCCTTGGGACAGTGACGCTTACCGTGGATGCACATGAGAATCATCTTCGCAGGAACTATGAAAAGTAAAGCCCACACTGTCCTCCAGACCCAATAAACCTTTAACCTTGTGGTTTCTTTCAGGCTGATCATATCCAAGGTGGCCTATAAAAGTGAGCTTGCAAGTTCTGAGCAAGTGGGAGAAGGGGAGATGTTCTACAAGGTCACCACTTAACATGTGAAACACTGCTAGCCAGTAAATAAATCTGTCCAAAGCAAGAGAGGCGAGGAGAAATGGAGGGAGAAAACAGGAATGCTGGTCTATGGACAGATCACAAAGGATCCTTCTAAGATGTCTATATACATCTATTTGCTTGTGACCATTAGTTTTGCTAACTACCTGGATCTTATCAGTACTCTTCAATTTTACATCTCCAATTCCCGTTAGTGTTCCTGGCATACTGAAGATGTTCAGTAAGTAAATACGAGAAGAATGAAAAGTTTAATAAAGATATAAACATACAACTCAGATAGCAGCCCAGTTGCCTCTATATGTGTCTAAAATGCTTGAGAAAAGCATAATTGTCTCATACCAATTCAAAGCACTCACTGAAAATACTTCTGCACTTCCCACTCAAATATTATTGGGTCCTCAGCTGGTTTCACTGGGTAGATCTCCAATCTTTTTAGTCTTAATGACACCAGCACTACACTGAGTATGTATCAGTTTTATTAAAGCTCATAACAAGGAAAGGAGAAAGCATATACCTATTGGAGTACTCAGAATTTTATCTCTAAGATTTTTCCAAAGAAAAAATGTCCATACAAAAACCTGCACAGGAATTTTCACAGCAGCCTTATTTGTATTAGCTAACAACTGGAATCAATCCATATATCCTTCAGTAGGTGAAAGGTTAAACAAAATTAATGTGTTTTTGTACAACTGAACAGAAGCATTGTTTTGTACATCCAACAAGCTAAATTAATTTCAAAATAATTGTGCTTTTGAAGGGTTCATCCTCACTTCTCCAAAAGAGTATGAGATGGGTAACTCAGTTTGTATGAAATACTAGAAGCTGAGTCATTGTATAGCAAGGGCAAGGAGGTTGTAGGCTACTAGAGAAGAAAGTGAAGGGGTGGATGGATGGATGGATGGATGGATAGACAACAAGTTCATGCATAGAAATTTGGTAGGGGATATGATAGAACTGTCTTGGTTGTGGCAAGTTTCCACAGACACTGCAAAAGTCATTCTAGTGTACATTTTAAAGTGCTTTCTGATTATTGTGTTTACTTATCTTAAAGCTATTAAAATGTAATGGGGCTGGGCGTGGCGTGGTGGTTTATGCCTGTAATCCCAGCACTCGGGAGGCAGAGACAGGAGGATTGCTGAGTTTGAGGCTTGCCTGGGCTACATAGTGAGCTCAGGGCCAGCCTGAACTGCAAAGCGAGACCCTGTCTCAAAAAAAAAAAAAAAAAAAGGTTGTAATGGGGAGAAAGGCTTTCTCATGATACCATCAATGAATAAGTGATTTTAAAACAGACTTGTAGTCCCTGTTGTCAACTGTGCCTCTTGGCCTTTCTCACCGGCCCTAAATCCAGGCCAGGAATGAGCTTCTGCCAGCAGCTCCCGTCATGCTTCTTTCAGGACACACCAGGGCCACACGCCCAACAAGTTTCACCTTTTCTTACATATAGCAATTTAACTAGGACTCTCTCCACATTTTTGGGAGGGGGCAATTTTAGGCCCAAACTTGCCCAAGCCAAAATTCAGATATTAGCCTCCTCTCTTTTGTTTTCTTTTTGAGACAGGGTCTCACTTTGTGGTGCAGGCTGGCCTCAAACTCAGTGATCCTCCTGCCTCTGCCTCCTGAGTGCTGGGATTATAGGTGTGAGCCACCACGCCCCACATTGTGGTGTGTGGTTACTAGGAACTGAATGTGAGACCTTGCACTTACAAGGCAGTTGCCAGAACCACTGAGCTAAATCCCTGGCCCTAGCTTCTCTGTTAAAGCCCTTAAATATTATGATCGATTATGATTTTAAGTGGCAGGGCTTTTTTTTTTTCTGTCGGGTATGTATAAAAGAATGAATCACCCTATGAAGACAGGTGGAAAATCCCCAATGAGAAGACATTGTGAGGAGTAAATGTTTGTCATTAGCAGTTCATAAAACAATGCATACTGGGTCAGAGATTCAGCTCAGTGGTTCCAATACCTGCCTAGGAAGCACAAGGTCCTAAGTGTGATCCCTGGTAACCACATACAATACTGGGTGTGGTGACTCACACCCACCAGTAATCAATAGCACATGCCACAAACCTATAATCTGGGAGTGGTGGCTCTAACCTATAATCCAAGCACTCAGAAGGCAGAGGCAGGAAGACTGCTCAATTTGAGGCTTGCTTGGGCTACATAGCTCAGGGCCGGCTGAACTATAAAGTGATACTCTGTCTCAAAAAAAAAACAGTGCATACTCACATGACTGTATGTATGTCATCCTTAACCTCTACGGTAGTCACATTTCTCATTACTGGAGCCAATACCAAACACCTACAACATAAAGGACAAGTTTGATTTGACTTATGGTTTCAGGGGTCTATTCTATGGTCAGCTGATTCCCAGAAAGAAACTCCACAGTGGAAAGGCAGAGTGGAGCAAGCTGCTTAGTTCATAGCTGCCCGGAAGCAGATCAGGGGAGCGAGGCGAGCCAGGAATGGGTACAGGCACCATGGACATCACCTGGAGTCACGCCTCCAGCCAGCTAGACATACCCAGAACTGTGCTCCACCCATCACCCAGGCAGATCCCAAAGCCAATCAAGAGAAGTTGTATCAAAATCAATGTTTTCAACTTGGAACTTCCATGCAGGATGTGATCACACACCTGCTGGGTGAATGTGGTGGTACTCAACACCTACACTAATCACAAGGACTGGGTAAAGATAAGACAATCTCTGAAATTTTACAACTTCTAATAACAGTCATAAGAGTAGCTACTTTGTAGGTCCCAAGCTGTTTAAAAGCATTAACATATCACATGGCACATGTCCTCCCAGGAGAGATCAATATTTATCCTTCCAAATGCACCGAGTACACAGCTGCAGCACCTCGAGGTGAAGACATCATCCCACCGTGTCACTGCGTCACTCTCAGAACTTAGCAATCACATTTCACAGTTCATTACGTCATAATAACAAAGTGACCCTCGACAGCTGCACATAGTCCTTCTGTAGTGGGAGAAAGCCCGGAGGAGGAGAAAACAGCACCTTGGGATGGAGAACACTAAAGAGCCATCAGGAAAACACGCTCTTGCTTGGTGGAGCACCAGTCCCGGGAGGGAAAAGAACAACGACACACTCACACACCCACACACCCCAGGACTGTTTAAACTTCCCAAATATGAAGATGTGTGTGTGTGTGTGTGTGTGTGTGTGTGACGTCTAGACTAATAAATTTTACGGCCATTAACTGGAAGGAGAGAGGGAAAGCAGCTGGACTGCCTTTCAGCCCTGTCTCCTCCTTCTCTACTCCTGACGGCTCTTGAGAGGCCTCAGGTGAGGGAGTGTGTATTTCACTGATGAGGCACATCAAGCTCAACTAGTAACTAACCAGGCAAGGAGTTCGTAAGATTTAGTTCAGCAGCATCAAGCCCAGCGCAGCGGCGCCCGGCCGGCCAGGAGGTCACCACCAGGGTGGCTCCCGAGTCCCTCAGACCAGACTCCCGGCTCTTGGCTCTTTTGTTCCAAGCACAGCGGCACAGGCCGGACGGCTGAGAAGGAGCCCCGTCAGGGCCTCCCTTAGGCAGGCGGGAGCTCTGGGGGCAGGGCCAGCTCAGAGATAGGGAAAGAATGCAAGTTGTCACCAACGGCTTGATCTCAGACAGACAGCTGCCTTCATGTCTCCTGGTCCTCTGGGTGTGGCATAGCCAGGGCAAGAGAACCGTCTTGGGCAAATGTATGCCACCCGCCCTTGTTAAGTGGCAGTCGCCTCCTTGTGCCCCGCTTTCTGTTTGCCAGTGCGGCTTCCTTCAATGAAACCTCCTTTCACTTGCCAAGGGGAGCCTGTCAGGCAATAATATTTCTCACGCACGATACGCATCATAAAATGCCCTGGTGTGTTTTTAATACATTTACAGCAGGTAACAACAGTTCTCTTTTGTCAGGGAAAGTAGAAAAGTATTTCATACAAATGTAGAGCAATAGCAAGCAAAAGCTCTAGGCTAATGTGCGCTGTAGCTGCACAGCCCATAGGAAGATCAGTCCACCTCCTTAAAGCAAGAAAACAGAGCTATGATCTCCTGTGAGGGGGGCACTATGAATGAACAGAGAACTGAGCTACATCTCCAACCCTTTTTTTAATTTTTGATCTGAGACAAAGTCTCATTAGGTCACTAACTTGCCCAGGCAGGATTCAAATTTGAGATCCTCCTGCCTCAGCCTTCTACAGTGCTAGGAGTATAGATGGACGGTCTTTTAATTAAGGTTGAAGTCCACTTTTTCAACTCTCTTCTCTGATCTGGGAGAAGATGGAACTAGCAGAGGGACAAGATTTTTGGGGTTTTTGTTTTGTTTTTAAGTTGATTTTATTAGTATATTTTATATACACATTATGATCACAATCGACACTGAGTACCTGACAAAACTTAATTCTCATTTTTTTCAAGGTTGTACAAAGTCTTCATACCTAATAAACATTTGACTCTTCTCTCCATGAAGCACTGCCTTCAAAACTCAGGGAGAGCCGGGCATGGTGGCTCATGCCTATAATCCCAGCACGCAAGAGGCAGAGGCAGGAGGATTGCTGAGTTCGAGGCTTGCCTAGGCTACATAGTGAGCTCAGGGCCAGCCTGAACTACAAAGCAAGACTCTGTCTCAAAAAAAAAACAAAAAACATAACTCAGGGAGAATAAAGTGCTGTAACAAAATTTTCTAGAGACAAAGCACCTTTTAAAAAGATCTCTACCTCACAAAATCAGAATCCCAAACTAATATATTACATTTCTCTCTCATCAAAACTCAAGCTTTTTGTTTTTAGACAAAGCTGTTTATTAAATAATAATAATTGCTTGTTTTTCTTTTATAAGACTCTGGTTTATGTCTTATGCTCTGAGTATAACTATTGTTACTTGTTTATGAAATAGCTTTATTTTTCACAAAATAAAAAAATAAACAGCAGTTTCATGAGAGATTTCTATCCTATCAACATCTCTTTGACTAGGATTTTTTGGCAGTACCAAAGATTGAACATCAAGATCTTGTGCTCACAAGGCAGGGAGCACCATCACTTAGGTCCCTCCCCTGACCTCTTTGACTAGGATTTTAAAACCATGTTTGTGTGATCCATTATTGGTCAAACAGTAGCCATAAATTGATAGAAGTTTCCGGAAGCAAATAATAGTTCTTGGATCAAAAGTAAGGTTGTGAGGCCTGTCTAAAATAAATAGATTTTTATGAAAAGACATCCTAGTTCAAAGCATGTTAAATATGCGGTACCACCTGTAAGTTCCACAATTTAAACATATTAAATATTTCTTATTTCTTGCATTATAATTCTACAGCCATTATCAAAATATCTTGATTCATGTATTTATCTTCCAAATAAACATCTAATTAGCTAGAGTGAGTGATCGTAGCTATAATAAATAGTCACCCCCAATTTAACAAGAGCTATTTCATGGCCACGGAAACCTCAATGCATTGAGAGCCTCCTGGGTTTCTCTCCACCATGGGGTGCCTCTGAGACCCAAGCTTCTTCCGTCTCGTGGCTCTACCATCCTCCTATTTCTACCATATCCTCTGCCTTCTGCTGGCTGATAAGCATACAATAAAATGGGGAGAATCCTGTGGCACGTGGCCAAACATGGAAACAAGGCACATCAGTTTTGCCCACAATATTTTGGCCAGATGATTTGTATTTTTACCTACATGCAAGAAGGCCAAAAAATGGAGTCAACTGCATGCCCAGGAAGAGGAAGTAGGTTCAGCTAGATAAACCTCTAGCCAGTCTCTGTCACTTCCATCTTTAACAATAAAACACAGTATAGTTACAAGTCCTTATTTAGCCATATCTAGATGTGCAAATAATGCAGTAAGCATTTTTCTGCATACGTCATGTTCTTCACTTATGGCCTAACAGTGACAATCACTATATTACTTTACACACTTACCTTCATAGGATATCGCAAGCCTTTTTCCTGTTTTCTGACCATTCTGCCTCGGGCTCATTTCCTTTTCTTATATGTGTACCAAGACGATGATAATTCTTTTTAAATTACATTCACAGAAAGTTTTATATTTTTTACAGAAGAAAAGTACGTATCTTCTACCGATCTTTGACAGTCAACTTTTGGTTCAGCTTCTGTGCAAGAAGCTCTACCTGTGCAGGTGTGTCTGGGTGCTCCACACAGCACGCCATCACCTCGTCACTGCGTTCGGTCTGTGGTCCTCTCGGTGTCTCTTCACTGGTCCTGCTAGTGGATAAAAACTCATTGGAAGTTGACTTCAGTTTTTTATCTGTGTTTCATGGTTCAGGACCTGCCGTGTAGTAGAGAGACTCAGTACACCATTTACTGAAAGAATTAAAATTTTTTGAGGTACAATCCACCTTCTCCATTTTAGCAGTTCGAAAAAATAGAAACATAAATGAACCTGGAGTGCTGTCAGTCACAAAATAAAATTCATAAAAAAAAACTGATGAGGGGATGGATGGATGTTTTCCTTTATAACTATGTAAAACTGCATTTGCTTGTTTTCAGTTGTCAGTATTTAGTACCATACTAAATATGTAAAATTCAACCATCTTTCATTAGATTTCAGGAAATGGATTTGGGGAAAATTTTCCTTTCATTTATATAATTGAGAAAGCAGAAAAGGAAAAATAACTTAGGAAAATCATGTTAGGGGTCCTTCTTCAAAACTTTTGTGGTATATTCAAAAATAAAAAATATAATATATACATATATATTTTTTTCTTTTTTTGAGACAGGGTCTTGGTTTGTGCTCCACACTGGCCCTGAGCTCACTATGTAGCCCAGGCAAGCCTCCAACTCAGCAATCCTCCTGCCTCTGCCTCCCAAATGCTGGGATTACAGGCATAAACCATCATGCCCAGCACTGTGGTATGTGGTATTGATTGCTGGTGGGCATGAGTCACCACGCCCAGCATTGTATATGGTTACCTAGATTGAACTCTGCACCTTGTGCTTGAGAGGCAGGCGCCGGAACCATTGAGCTAAATCTCCAGCCCTCAAAAAGAAAATGTATTTATGAATCCCTATCAGTGAAACATTATGTTTTGGTAGCCTCGCATGAGTTACAAGGAAGATAATTGCCTCTGAAAGTTGGAAAAGAATAGTGATAGTGAAGATGTGTTCCACTTCAAATTAAACTGCTTAGAGAAAAGTTACTTTCTTTTTGTCTTTCCAATTTTTCCACTCATTTTGAAAGAAAAAGAGAGCAATGATATGTTTTGTTCACTACTGTGGCTAGCATTGTGGAAGGCTCTATAATTGCTAAAATGTCTTAGATCTTATTGTAGATATTCACCTTTAAAATGCCTTTCTTGATCTTAAGCCATCTGAAATAGAGGTAATAAAGATGACTTTTTTCCCCTTATTCAGGAATAAAAATTAAAATAGCTAGGCTATGTCATTTTAATATTAGTGGTGAACTGTTCAAATCTGAAAACATTAAAGTTACTCCACTGTGTATGATTTATATTACTTCTATCACTATTGTACCACTGTAATATCAACTTATATTTTCTTATTGTGCCTTAGCTTACTCATTTGTAAAATGAGGACCATAACAGTGCCTAGCCCAGGGAGGTTAGGGAAGATCATACATTAAGAGCATTAGAACACTACACAGCATACCAAAAGCCTAGTAGCTAGTATTACCTATTAAAACAATAAAGGTCTTCAGTATTGACACTTCGTTGTATCTTTCTATCATTCAGTCCACTGTGACTGTGTTTCAGCCTGTACCCTACTAGAATCATTCCAACAGAGGTCACTGACAACCTCCACAGCACTAGTCAATGGTTTGTTTTCTATCCCAAAGTACCTCGTCTTTCTGGCAGCATTTGGTACTTTTACTCATGCTCCTTTTCTGGAAATGGTCTCGGGTCTTCGGGTAAGGAAAAGAGCCATGGACAGAATGAAGTAAGAGAAGGACCCGAATCACAGCAGCCCCAAAAAATAGTGTAAGGAGAGAGCTGTGACTGATTCACAGATTAATTTCAAGAAGTCAAATAAAAATAACCGGGATCTACTTTACTTCCCTCTTTACTCTTTCATAATGGCATTTCAAAGACCAAACTATGATGTTGTTATATTCCTCCTTAAAATCTGTTTCAGGCTCTTCAGTAGTAGTTTAGGAATAAGTTTGAGTCCGTACAGCTTGCTTCCAGAACGAGCGTCCTCTTGCTTCACATTCACGGGGGAGGAGGGTCAGGTTCTGAGGGGAGAAGTTTCCTGAGGGATGTAATTAGCTATCCTTTTTTTTAAAAAAAAATGCATGTTAATTAATCAGCCCCAAACATACCTAGCATACTTTCCATTGTGGAGATAAAGAAATCCAGCAACACCTTTCACCTCCTCACACTGTTTTAAATCATGTAAACATCATAGCCAAAGGTAAATTAGTTAAAAAATGATGCAACGGATTTGAAACCATGATTGCTAAGTTTCAGGAGGCCAGCACTCTTTCCATTAGCAAATCTGTCTAAATGTAGCGCATTACAATTTATATCCACAATACTACCGTCTTGTATCTTAAGAACAGCATTTCTAAACAAGACAAGTCTAAGCTGCTTGTGAATTTATTAAAATGTATTTTCACACTACCGTTTCATCTTTGTGGGTTCAAACACCTCTAACCCTCCTCTGATGCGGACAAGGGAAAGATTTTTATCTGCAAATACTCTACAGAAGGTTTCGAATTAGCTGAGCATCTTCCCTTGCACAGAGAAAAGGATCTGTGGGAGGGCGGGAGAACACAAACAGTACACACTGACTCTTGACACACCATTACTTTCTTAAACTAGAATAATACAAATTTGCAAATGAACAAAAGAGTAGGAGGTAGATATCTGATTTACAATGTTTTTGAGATAAAGAACACTATAAAAAAAATCAATGTGAATAATAAAGCATTGTTAACTGAGTCATGACATTTCTATTCTCGTGACGCCTTGAACGGCAGAACTCCACAAATGAACACCTCGTGCCACTTTCCAAGTGGGAGGAAGACATATAATTATAATTCTTAGCCTGACGAGAATTCAAGAAAATCTGGGGAAAAGTTTATTGAAAAACATATTGACATATCAGTGTTATGAATTACTTTCCCTTATTAAGCCAAAGAAAGAACTTTCTTTTGTGGGCTAGCTCATCACAGTACAAAAGGTGTATCATGAAAAGACACCCCTGCTTTGAAAATTCTTTTCTTCCATGGAAAAACATCTACTATGTATTTATTCTGTAACTTTTCCAACACCTAAGCTGTATTAACAAAACGTATTTTCCAAACAGCTTTAACCTCCATTGTCTTAAGAATACCTATCGACCTTATCACATCACCTACTGAAAATCCTCATAGAAACCTGGAATTTAGTCAAGACTAATGAATCTGTTTTCCGTCCCTTTGCAAAAGTAGAAGATATAATATTATGTTTTCATTTCATATACACTTTCAGCCATCTCTGTTCTTTGTTGGATGTTTACGGGGGAAAAACTGCAAAAATTACAATGATCTTATCAACTGCAGTGTTTTAATAGAGAACAGACTAGGAAATATCATTTTGCTGGGTGAATGTCTACATGAGAAAACACAGAGGGGTGCTTCTCCTCATATGTAGCTCACCAACCTCTTGAAAGAAGCAGTGAAAGACGCTGTCTAACCGACCCCATTGCAGGCCCTGGCACTTAAGAAGGCTAAGGAGCAGTTGTAAAGGAGACACTGAGAGAGGCCTGTGGAAATTATAGTGTTGTGCTAAATGGAGACACTGCAGGCAGCTTTCCTGTCTTCACAGAACACACTCATTAAGTGCTGCCAATAGGAGCATAAAGAGTCTTCATTGTTGTTTATTTTGTTTGTTTGTTTTTAAATTAAAACTGGTACCTTTTATGGAACAACTGAAGTTCAACCACAGGGTTTCTAGAATAGGTGGCGGGACAGTGAGGTAAAACCGACCAGTCATGGGCATAAAAACATCAGCTGTGACCTGAATTCATTCTACAAACACATGGGGCTTATTTATCCACTCTGATCATGTGTCTAGAAAATTAAGAAACAATGTGACATGTCCATTTCATGTAGAGATCTTAGAAGGGACCCTGAAGCAAAAGAGAATATATTTTGACTATTGAAGGTTACTAAGCCAGTTTCTCTTACATTCAATTATTTTTCCTCTGCTTGTTAGTGATAAAGATACACACAGGGGCTTAGTTTTTACACTGATCTGGTATTTTCTACAGTGTCTGCTGTGATAAAGAAGAAGGATTAAGACACCAGGAAAACACATAGAGGCCATAGATAAAGGTCTCTTACCCACAGATAACATGTCAGGTTACAGGAAAGAGGAAAAGGAAATCACAAGGGTATGCAAAAAGAAGGGCATAGAAGGCAGCATCAGAGAAAGAAGACAATAAAGGAAGAGTAAAGACTAGGCCTACAAGAGTGACTAGAAATAAATTTGCTTCTAGAAAACCCATTAAAAGAGCCCCAAAGCACTCTAGCCTCCACTGATGTGTGAACTGAACTGACTGTAAGCAACCTTGGAGTTCACATGGCACTGTTCTGGGATGTGATAAAAATTAAGGGGCATGCTAGAAAAAATATTCTCAGGCTTAAATTTTGGACATAAGCCTGGGCCAGGGAAGCAGGAAACAGCCTGCGAGATCCAAATGAGAGCCCAAGTACAATAACTTATCAACAGATTTCTCATTTTCAAGGGAAAGAGAATGTCACCCTTTCCAAATTGAGGCTCTAAGATTCTTTGAAATCTATAAGAGTAACTTGTTTTCAAAAAAGAATAATTTTAACTCAATCATCTGAAACATATGTGGGCCAAAGTACTGTAGGAGTGCTTATCTCAGTGCTCTGCACTTAAGTCCCTTGATTTTAAGGGGCTTGGGCAAAAGCAGTGGGGGTAAGAGATATGATGTTACTCAGAGCCACCTGGGTTTAAGTCATGGATGTGTAACTGAGCAAGTTCCTTTACGTCTCTGGGTTTCAGCTGCCTCACGGCTCCTAATAGGTACACAAAGAGTGAAAACACTTTGGGGTGGTATGTTATTCTCAAAAATTAATGTTTTGCTACAAAAAGACTAAAAAGGTAAGACTGAATGAGTCACCTGATGCAAGTGGCAGAAGGCTGCCCATAGGAGGTGTCCTGTTTTCCTTCACTCTCTGAATTAGAACTTCCAAGGCAACCCTCCAACCCAGGCTCACAGACTGAGAATCTGTGAAGGTGCACCATAGCAGACTACGAGTCAACAAGCATCCCAGGTAATTATGGTGAATTCTTAAACTGGACTAACATATTCCTGGGCAGAAGAGAACAAGATCCAGGTGTATCTTGCCAATGCCATGTATAAACCATGCTCTGTACCAAATGGATTCACCAACTGATCACTTGTGAAGGTTCGCCTCGCCACGTGACTTTGACAATAGCAAGTCTAAGTTCCTGAAAACTTCAGCAGCATCTTCTGATGGCTTACAGGTCAGAGAAAGAGAGGGAAGGAAATGAGGGAAAAAGAGAGAGGAAAGGGGGAGAGAGATAGACAGAGAAAGTGTGAGAGGCACTACTCTTCCCAGTCTACCACAACTGCTGAGGTCACCTGGTATATTTGTACTTGTTTGTATCACGAAAGGACAACTTGAATAACAGTATGGCTGGCTCATTTCTGGTTTATATATTCCATTAGGTAAGTGCTAAGGAAGTGTGTGTACCCCAGGGGGGCTTGCAGGTCCATCTTAAGCACTACTATACCTTTCAAGTTTTTACTGTTTTCAAACTTTTGAGCTCATTAAATGCATCTGGCATTCAATTACAGGGAGATTAGTTCAAGGCAGTTGAATGGTAATAAGGAATTGCTTGAAGGCCATCCACCCTAAATACTAAATTATAAGCACACAAACACAGAGGTATCAATTATTTAAATTAACTTAAAAGACATAGTTCGATATTACTTATGCCTTAAAACTTGAAATGCCAATGACCTCTTAACAATGAACTAAAATTACCAAAACAAGATGCACCTTAATCTCTAGTTGCCAAGAATAACCCAGAGGTTTCTCCAAACCTACACAAAACTCTCAAGACTACTCTCCTACCTTAGACTTTCAGAAAAATCAACGTGAAGGACTTCCCTGCTTCGGGAAGTCTGTGGGAGGTGGGAGGGTGGGTGTATGGAACAAACACAAAAGCTCCTGGAGAATTCTACAGGCTAAAGGGAGGGTGGCTCATGTTAATATGATTGTTGTTATTTACTAAGGCACTTGGGGTTTCAGTAAGGTTCAATTGTTCTTTTTTATGGCAACCTAATTGACTGAAGTTGGTAGAATGGGGAGCTCAGTGATTAATTTGCCCAAATGCTAGGATGTAGACCAGCATTCAACATCTAGTTTAGTGATGCCCTCTAACTCTGGAAAACTGCCTTAACAAGGATAGCCTGACATAATAGTATGCATCAGAGCCCTAAGGAGTGGGACAACAGCCAAATTGCCTTAACTCCCATCACACAAGATCTATCTCATTGTCATTTCTACCCCTTCATTTAAACCTGGGCCTCTTTAGGGAATTCTGACCAGTCATTAGTCATGAAAGGAAATTACATTGGTTCAAACAATCAGGTTAGAGATGGCTTAGAAGGGATGTCTGTGAGCAATCTGTCGACATGTCTGCTTGCTTTAAATAGATCGTAAGGTCCTCAGAGACATAATCATACTTCATTCATCTTTGTATCTTCTGCATCTATAATAATGGATAGGAGAAAGGACTGTAGCCTCCAAATGCCTAAATTAAAATTCTTACTCAAATCACTACTAGTTTAGGAATACCACCATGAACAAGGCACAGCCCTTTTCCTCTCTAAGATGTATTTTCCTCTCTAAGAAAATTGAGCTTATAAAAACTTCCTTACTGGGTTATTGTGAAGATTAAATGAGAATTCATTTAAAGCACTTAGCCAAAGCTTCTCACGGTGTTAAGTATTAGCTATCATTATTTTTATTATTATACAGGAACTAAGGAATGGATGGATGGGTGTGTGAGATGAAAGTAATTGACATCTATGGTTTATTTCACATCTAAAATTCTCCAATTCTGCTCACCTGCCAAATAGTTTATATCTAAAAACATTTTTCTTGTTTTTCAGTACTAGAGATTGAACCCAAAACCTTCTCACTGAGCTACATTTCTAGTTATTTATTTATTTAAATTTTGAGACAGGGAGTTGCTAAATTGCCAGGAAGGGCTCAATTTATGATCCTCCTATCTCAGCCTCTCAGAGTATAAGGTTACTGGCATGTGTCACCACACCCAGTTTAAGCTTCTTATCTGAAACTATTTCACCTGTGCTGCTATAATTGTGCCTGTTTTGGATATAATATGATAGCGGGGAAAATACAGGACTAGGACTCTAGGAACCAGAATTTAAAACATTAGACTGCTGAGCAGGATGACACAAATCTCCACTCAACCTTCTTGCCGAACACTGTGTTGGACTCAGCAGTATCAAGGAATAGTTTTTTTTTTTTTTCCCCCTTATGGTGGGACAGAAATATTTATCACCTCATCACAGAAGCCAGAAAAGGAAGTTACCCTCTTTTACACAAGTCAAAGAAGGCTCAGAGAGGCTAAGATCTCCATGGGGGAGCAGGAGAAGGTTTGCTTCCATGTTACCAACTGCTGGGACAGTGTCCAAGTGCAGTAACAACCAACAAATATCTGTTGTCTAAAAGTGAGCTATTTCTGTTGAGTGTTCAGTGATGGTCAGGAGATGAGGAAGGTGAGACATGAAGAGACAAGTCTAAGCAGGAAAGATATAAAGGACAACATGAGAGACACAAATGTATGAGGGGGTGCTGTCGGGAAGACTGATGGCTGAAATGAGATGGTGGCTCTGAGCGCCCGTGAAAATTCGATACACTGTATTCCTTGTTCCCACCCCTTTGGCACTCCACAGGGTCCTAAAGCCGGTTCTCTGCCTAATCATTCACAAACTCCTAAGTCTTCCTCAAAATGCCTGAACTTTGTGTTCTTTATTTTTTAAAATATTTTAAGGAATCATTAAAGAATAAAGATACATGGTGCTTGTCTTTGTCATTGTCTTCATTAAACAAAAGGAACACTGATCAAACTTTCTAAAGAAGCTATTGAAGAAATTCGAGTCAATCCCTTTCACAATAGCATCTAATAAAATGAAGTAGCTAGGAATCGATCTAACAAAGGAGGTGAAAGAACTCTACTCTGAAAACTACAGCACTATGAAAAAGAAAACAGAAAAAGTTATCCGAAAATGGAAAGCCACCCCTTTTTCCTGGGTAGGAAACCCCAATATCATCAATAGTTCAATTTAAAAAATGGCTATACTTGCACAACTACTATACAGTGCAATGCAATCCCAACTGAAATCCTAACAGCATATTTCACAGATATAGAGAAAATTATCCAAAAATTCATCTGGAATCACAAAAGATCTACAATAGCAAAAGCAATTCTAAGCAACAAGGACACAGTGGGGGGTATTATGATCCCTAACTTGAAACTTTAATATAAAGCCCCTGTGATAAAAACTACATGGTACTGGCAAAAAAAAAAAAAAAAAAAAAAAAACACATCTGAGGATCACTGGAATAGATCAGAAGATCCAGAAACAAATCCAGATACACTAAGCCACCTCATCTTTGACAAAGGAGCCAAGTATCTTCAGTGGAAGAAAGAGCCTCTTTAACAAAGAGTGCTGGAAAAACTGGATTTTAAGCTGCCATAGACTAAAGCTAGACCTATCTCTCTCACCGTGTATAAAACTAAAATCAAAGTGGATTAGAGACTTATATGTAAAAACAGAAATGCTAAACCTGCTGCAAAACAGGTTAGGTAAAACTCTTGGAGACATTAGCTTAGGGAAAGATTTTTTTTTTTAATTTTTTTTTTTGAGACAGGGTCTTGCTTTGTAGTTCAGGCTGGCCCTGAGCTCACTATGTAGCCCAGGCAAGCCTCGAACTCAGCAATCCTCCTGCCTCTGCCTCCCGAGTGCTGGGATTATAGGCGTGAGCCACCATGCCCCATGTCAGCACTGTGGTATGTGGTATTGATTGCTGGTGGGTGTGAGGCACCACAACCCAGCACTGTGGGGTGTGGTACTGATTGCTGGTGGGCGTGAGTAACCACGCCCAATATCATATCATTGTATGTGGTTACCAGGGATCAGGGATCGAACCAGGGACCTTGCGCTTGCTAGGCAGGCTGTGGAACCACTGAGCTAAATCTCTGGCCCAAGGGAAAGATTTTATAAACAAAATCTCTATAGCAAAACATCTAGCAGAAGCAATCAACAAATGGGATCTCTATTTATTAAAAAGCTTCTGCATAGTAAAGGAAACCACCAGCAGAGTAAAAAACAAATTGGGAAAGAATCTTTACTAGCTGTCTCTGAGACAAAGGCCTACCATCTGGAATATATAAGAGCTTAAAAAAATCAGTCCCCCCAAATTTAAAGACCCAATTAAAAAATGGGCAGCTGAAATTAACACTTTTCAGAGGAAGAAGTAAAAGCTGCCAAGAAGCATACGAAGAAATGCTTGACATTGCTGATCATTCGAGAGATGCAGATGAAAACAACACTAGGATTTCATCTCACTCCATAAAGAACGGCTGTTATTTTGAAATTAGCCAGCAACAAATGCTGGTGAGGTTGTGGAGAAAAAGAAACTGTTCTCCACTGCTGGTGAAAATGTAGACTGGTGGCTCTATGGAAGTCAGTGTGGAAATTTCTCAAAAAACTAGGAACCATTTGACCCACTATTGCCCTGCTAGGAATATGCACAAAAGAATTAAAAGAATCATATCATAGTGACATATGTGAATCCATGTTACTAACAGCTCAATTTGTGATAGCTCAGTCTTGGAAACAACCCAAATGCCCATCAACTGGAGAGTGAACAAAGAAAATGTGGTTATTCTATAAAATGGAGTATTACTCTGCCTTAAAGAATAATAACTTTGAGTCATTCATACTCAAATGGATGTACCTTCAGGACATACTCCTAAGTGAAATAAATAGGTCACAGATGTGTGAATATCATATTTGTTCTCTGGTATGAGAACTGAAGATGTTAATGAGTTCTAGAATGTCTGATGGGTATTGTGAAATAGAAAAAATTCAAAGGGAAATGTGGAGGAGTAATGAGGGGTAAAAAAATGCGATGGTAATAAAAAAGGGAAACAAAGCTTATGAATTTAGGGGGTGGGAAATTGTCAGATGGTTAGGGGAATGGGGAAAAAATGAGAATTAAATCGTGTCATATACTGGTACAAATTTCCAATTTTGAGTGTTATCATGATATGTATATACAATGTACCAATAAAGATTTTTTAAAAAGTTGCTGTTGATGTATATATATCTACTACTCCAGGCACTAAGACCACTGTTTGTGTTGGTTTCTAATCTGCATTGCCACACTAGGATTTACGCACTTTAAAGATCCTACCTGGGGGCCAGAGATCTAACTCAGTGGTTCCAGCGCCTGCCTCATAAGCCCAAGGTCCTGAGTTCGATCCAGTAACCACATCCAATGCTGGGTGTGGTGACTCACGCCCACCAGCAATCAATGCCACATACCACAGTGCCAGGCGTGGTGGCTCACGCCTGTAATCCCAGCACTCGGGAGGCAAGGACAGGAGGGTTGCTGAGTTCGAGGCTTGCCCGGGCTACATAGTGAGCTCAGGGCCAGCCTGAACTACAAAGCGAGACCCTGTCTCAAAAAAAAGATCCTACCTGGCAGTTTCCAAGTACATCAGTGGTGATAAATATTCCTATTCCAAAAATATTCCTATCTGGTATATGTCATTTTGAAAAGGATTATTTCTTCAGTAAGGAAATAATGTTTTCCTGGTTTGTCTGTTTGTTTGTTTTGGTCTAAAACCTTTTGCATTGAACTGCTCATTAAAAGTATTTGAACAGGGCCGGAGATTTAGCTCAGTGGTTCCAGCGCCTGCCTCACAAGCGCAAGGTCCTGAGTTCAATCCTGGTAACCACATAGAATGCTGGGCGTGGTGACTCACATCCACCAGCAATCAATACCACATACCACAGTGCCAGGCGTGGTGGCTCACGCCTGTAATCCCAGCACTTGGGAGGCAGAGACAGGAGGATTGCTGAGTTCGAGTTCGTGGCGGCTTGCCTGGGCTACATAGTGAGCTCGGGGCCAGCCTGAACTACAAAGCGAGACCCTGTCTCAAAAAAAAAAAAAAAA
>PVIC010013086.1:0-38323 GCA_004025085.1 Thryonomys swinderianus
TCCACCCACCCACCCACCCATCCATGACATTAACTTTCTAAGATGAATAAACGATCTGATGCTGACCAAAATAAAAGGGGTGCAGGGAGAGGGGAAAAGGCTTGAAATGTACTACGTATGCGTACTAATTACGACGAATGTAATCATGATGTGATGCAAATATGTACTAATAAAAGTAAAAAAGATTTAAAATCACCTAAAACAAAGACATACCATTTTCAGTTTTTTATTTCTCCCAAATTATTGTACATTGATCTTCTACAGTTACATTGTTATGGCTTGTATCTAGATGTCCCTCTAAATCCTCATTTGGTCGTAGGTGGGGCTTTTCAGAGGTGGCTAAATATACAATGAATGATGCTAGGATGACGCATGTGACCTGGGACCGAGAATGTGTCCTTACTCCATTAGTCCACTGACTGCTTTGGCGTAGTTCTGGGTGTGGGTAACGGGAAGGCTCCCTGAGTGTGAATGCTGTGAGTTACGGGGGCAGAAAGAGCTGCCATGGTCACTGCTTCTCGCTTGCTGCTTGCTACTTCACTGCCAGCTGCTCTCTGCCCACCCTACTTTGCTATGGACTGTTTCTCCTCTATTATGTGTTGGGAGCATTTCTATATAGATTTTGGGGGAAATTATTTCATAATTAAAGTATGACTATAACTGTCTAAGACCCAATATCGCCTTGCCTGAGAGCTGGCTATGGCACTTGGAAATATAACCTCGTTTGGCCTCTAGTCACAGATGAGACCTCATAGGTCCGTGATTCTGTAGAGCTCAAAGGTAAGATTATAAGACTAAAGACACCCCAGTTCATTAAGAACCCAGTAGTAATACAAAAGAGAAAGGTTTCACCTCAGCCATCTCAGCTACTGTCTGGGAATGTTCTCTCCTTCTCGCCCTCCTCAGTGTGAGATTTACATCATTATAAGGTCAAACACAAGACAACCACTGTCCCTAAGTCATCCAGTACTTTCCCCTTATTCTGTGTACCCAGTAAATACAGACTAAGAGGGAGTCTTATCTTTGTCCACCCTGAAGAACTGACTCCCGCAGGCCTCCCACTGGTTTGCAATGACACAAGCCCCTACTGTCTTTTTTCTTTAGTCCTCATCATCTCCCTTTCTAGTCATTCAGAGGAAATTAGCCTCTGATAATGATGCACTTCTAAGACATGCCGCTGTCTTAGAGCCAGCTAATTATGGACTGACACAAACTGTGAGCCAAATAAACCTTTCTTCCTTTAACTTTGGGTGCTAAGTATCAGCAAAAAGAAAAGTAACCACGATATATATCTATTTCATTATCTACAACTTAGCAGACACTAATTTCACAATCTGCTGTATTACTCTAGGTTTTTAAAAAATGAGATGAAACAATGATGTGAAAGTACTAAACAGTACTAAAATGAACCAAATCATTTCCAGATAGGGAAAACATATAATCATATTAAAATTTTTTGCAGAGGAAATTAATATCATAAATAAACCAATGAATGTATTATTTCTTTTGTAAAACTATTTACTTAGCATATTATCCATGAATAGCATTAGAGGGTGGAAATCTACAAAGTTCCATTTGTTATTGTCATATAATATTTTATTTATCACCCCCATTCATCCCCAAGCATATAGTTGCAAATTTCTGTGGCCTCCTTTCTCATTTGCTTATTCTATTACACTTGGAGAGAAACTTTCTTTAGCTCTTAGGTGATCATACAGCAAGCAAGCCCAGCAATGGCAACACATCTCAGAAGACTCCTTTTCTGGACTAACACGCACTGCTTTCATTTGCCGATGGCAGTGAGCGAAGGGGGTCTCTGAATGGTCTCATCACATATTCCATCTTATTATTAGCTGAGAAAAAATAAAAACCCAATTGCTTTCAATATATAATGGAGAAACAAGTCCTGCTGTCTAGAAAATTTAGAAAGCAATAAATTAAGCTTTCCGACTCAGTCTTAATGGTCTTGTACCACTGTGTCTATACTGTGATACAGCATCATCAAGTACAAGGCTGAGTTCTCAGTTACAAGCATGGCATGCGAGGCTGAAGAAAGAGATGAGATAAACAAATAATTAAGGAAATGCCATGAAAGAGGGAGGAAAAAGAAGGAAAGGCAAAATTAACCAAATCAAAAAGTCTGCAAAATAGGGAATAGAACTATAGAACAGAAAGGGTATTAATGCCTCCTGAACTGGGAGTCATAACTGAAAAGTCTGTATTTGTAGAACAACTTTAAAAACATTTATTTCCATATATGTTATGGAATACAAGCTTTGTAACACATGGTACTAACCCCACTGTACAGAAAGAAATGAAAGTTCTGAAAGGCTAAGGACACTGTCAAAAGCCAAATAGCTAATAAGTAACAGAACTGAGGTCTCTGACTTTCCAGCCAGTGCTCTTTCCAGTGTCCTATGCCTGCCACAGACTGTTTCTCAAATTGTCACTAATATTCAGAAATGTAAAGTCTTTAAGAAGCAATATACATAATATTTATTGATAAAACATATAAGCTATCTTCTTCCTCCTACCACAGTGGTGGCAAACCAACGGCACGCATGTTGTGTTTCTTTCAAGACAAAAGAAGTTAAAGTATGAGTTGCTATTTCTAAACTAAAACTTCAATTGTTAGGTTTAATTGCCGTACTTTTTGATAAGTAAGTAGGTTTGGGGTTGTGATTTGGACATTATCTCTAAAAGGTTCACCAACACTGCCCTAGGAAAACTCTGGGAAAAAAATCTAATTTACTCTTCCAAATTCCACAGAACAGAGTAGAAGAGAGGAGAAAGAGGGAATGTCACGGGGTGAGTTGGAGGAGCACTGGAGAGCAGGAGCTTCCACATATTTTATGTAGGGTGTGGTAGATGTAGAAACCCAAACACAAAAAGCTGGGTAGAACTTAACACACACATTCATGCACAAATGTGAAAATATTTGTCGGTTTCATCAAGGTCAATGTACACTTGCCAGATGACAGTTTACAAATGTTACCACTGGAGGAAATAGGGTAAAGGATACACGGTCTGTTTCCATGTTACATGTCATAGGGACATCCACTTAACACAATGAAAAACAATTTTAAGAAATGCATACACCACCAAATAGTGTTATTAAGCAGTAACAAAAACAATAAGACACAATGCAGTCAGTACTCATTATAGTTATGTGAAGACTTCACTTTAAGAGAATTGAGGCCTTACTCATGACACTAAAATTAAAACAATCAAGTCACTGATGATACTTTTAAATATCTTCTGGAAGTATAAATGCCTTAAGAGTAAGAGCCAGCTCACCTTAGCTGGTTAAATGATAAAGCACAGGTGGAATGTGAAAAAGAACAGAGAGGAAGAAAAAAAGAAACTAGAATTCTTTGACACTGTTTAACAATTCCATCTCAAATATCAACTCACATAATAATAAGTATAAGCTAGTCACTTGGCAAGATAGAGAATTGTGGCAACAGTCATGTGATAAACAAGAAGTGTATAATAATAGTCCTAATCATTGCGTACAGAAGAATACCTTATATTGGTATTCTGATACATTACTCTACTAGGAGAAAATAAATTGTATCCAATAATAGAAAACTGCCACTGGTATTGTACTGACCTGTTTGTAAGTTCCATCCAGCAAGGTGTCCAGATGTTGGAGAGGGGCAGGTGTTTTATCTTTGAACCTTGTTAGTAGCCGGCGCTGGATGGCTCTAAACTGTATGGCTCTTTCTGACAAAAGTTCTTCTAATTTTTCACCATTTACCCGCAGCTAAAAAAAAAAAAGTCTTAAATTGAGGTTAACTAGGTATAAGAAAATGTGTTATAGGGTCTATGTTATACACAATGTCAATGAAAATTTGAGAAACAGTTAATAAACATTTTACAAAGTTATACAAATTAAAATAACGTGGTAATTGGTACATAAATATATAAATAAGAGTATAATAGAACAAATGGAAATTTAGTAAAGATAACCCTTTTTCATTAGCAGAAAGACTTGTCATTTGAAAAATGTCTGGCAATAAGTAATCACCTGAGCTCAATAGACAAGAAATTCTAAGATGCTCACAAACACTTGGAAATTGAACAACACTCTGTTGAACAACCAGTGGGTCACAGAAGAAATTAAACTTTCTACAATTAAGTGATAATCCCAATACAACATACAGGAATTTATGGGACACAATGAAAGCAGTTCTATGATGGAAATTCACAGAGGTGAACTTACACACCAGAAAAACAGAGCAAGCCCTAATAAACAATCTAATGCTGAACACCAAGCTACTAGAAAAAGAGTGAGACAAACCCAAGCTCATACTAGGAAGGAAATTTTAAGGATCTGAGCAGAAAGTAATACAATAGAGAGTAGGAGAATGATACAAAAAAATCAAAGAATTAAAAAGTTGGTTCTTTGAAAGGATAAACAAAATTGACAAGCCTTTAGCCAACCTTATCAAACAAAGGAAGGAAAAAGGCTCAAATCCATTGATTTTAAATAATTTGGAATGAAAAGCACAAAATCACAGATCTAGCAGAAGTCCACAGGATAACAAATAATACTTTGATAACTTGTACTCCAATAACATAGAAAACATAGAAGAAAGAGAAAGATTTCTAGACACATATAAACTTCCAAAGTGGAACAAAGATATAAAAGAACTTAAACAAATCAGTCCCCCCGAAGTTTAAAGACCCAATTCAAAAATGGGCAACTGAAATGAACAGACACTTTGCAGAGGCAGAAGTAAAAGCAGACAAGAAGCATAAGAACAAATGTTCAACATCACTGGTCATTCGAGAAATGCAGATGAAAACAATACTGAGATTTCATCTCACTCCACAATGAATGGCTGCTATTGCAAAATCAACCAGTAGTAAATGCTGGTGAGGCTGTGAGGAGAAAGGAACACTTCTCCACCATTGGTGGGATTGTAGACTTGTACAACCATTGTGGAGATTTCTCAGAAAACTAAGATTAGAGGTCCCATTTGACCCTGCCATTCCCCTGGTAGGAATATACCCAAAGGAATTAAAAGAATCATATTGTAAAGTCATATGTACATCCATGTTCATAGCAGCTCAGTTTGTGATAGCCCAACCTTGGAAACAACTCAGATGCCTATCAACTGGAGACTGGATAAAGAATATTTTTTAAATAAAGGGAGTATTACTCTACCATAAAGAATGACAAGTTTCATTCATTTATGTGCAAATGGATACACCTGGAGGACACACTAATAAGTGAAATAAATAGATCCCAGATATGTAAACACCATATCTTTTCCCTGGTATGAGAAACTGTAGATGTAAATGAGTTCTAAAACGTATGCTAGATTTTGTAAAATAGGAAATATTCAAAGCGAATGTGGTGGGGAACATAATGAGGGCAAAGAATAAATATGATTTGGAAAGAAAAAGAAATAGCATGTATATAAGGGGTGGAGGGTTGTGGGTGGGTAGGGATATGGGTAAAAATGAGAACTCATGTGATATACTGGTATAAATTCCCCAATGTTGAGTGTGATTGTGAGCTGTATATAAAATGTACCAATAAAGAATTCAATTAAAAACATGTTAAACACCCAATATCAATCTGTGAAACTGAAAATGCAATAAAAAAAACCTACCAACAGGGCTGGAGATTTAACTCAGTGGTTCCAGCACCTGCCTCACAAGCGCAAGGCCCTATGTTCGATCCCAGTAACCACATACAATGCTGGGCGTGGTGACTCACACCCACCAGCAATCAATAGCATATACCACAGTGCCGGGCATGGTGGCTCATGCCTGAAATCCCAGCACTTAGGAGGCAGAGACAGGAGGATTGCTGAGTTTGAGGCTTGCCTGGGCTACATAGTGAGCTGAGGGCCAGCCTGAACTACAAACCAAGACCCTGTCTCAAAAAAAACCACACACACACACACACACACACACACACACACACACACACCTACCAACAAAGAGAAGTCCTGGTCCTGATGGGTTTACTGCTGAATTCTAAAAAGCTTTTAAAGAAGAGTTAATGCCACTACTTCTCAAACTAATGAAATTGAAAGGAAAGCAGTACTACCAAATTCATTCCTGAAAGCAACCATTACTTTGATTCCAAATGGAGAAAAAGATTCAACCAAAAAAGAGAACTACAGACCAAACTCTCTAATAAACATAAATGCAAAAATTCTCAATAAGATACTGGCAAACAGAATATAGAGGATCATCAAGAAGAATATACACCCTAACCAAGTTGTAGTTATTCCAGGGATGCATGGATGGTTCAACATACATAAATCACTAAACGTAATACATTAAATTAACAGACTCAAGTACAAAAACCATATGATCATCTCAATAGATGTAGAAAAAGCATTCGACAAAATGCAACACTCATTCATGATTAAAACTCTACAGAATATTGGAATAGATGGAGATTATCTCAACCTAATAAAAGCTATTTGTAAAAAACCAACAGCCAGCACTATGCTTCATGGTCAAAATTGAAACCTTTCACACTAGGATCAGGAACATGATAAAGATATCTACTATCAGACTCCTGTTTAATGCAATGCTGGAAACATCAGTCACAGTAATTAGACAAGAGAAACAAATAAAAGGAATAAAGATAGGTAAGGAAGAAGTTAAACTATCTTTATTTGATGATGATATGATACTCTATAGAGGAGATCCTAAAAACTCAGCCAGAAGACTGCTAAACTTAATTGCCAAATTTAGTAGCATACCTGGATACAAGGTCAATATTCAAAAATCAATAGCCTTTGTATACGCAAAAACCAGATTCACTGAGAGAGAAATTGGGGAATCAATTCTTGTCACAATAGCATCCAAAGTGAAATATCTAGTCATCAATCTAACAAAGGAGGTGAAAGACCTCTACTCTGAAAACTACAACACTTTGAAAAAGGAGATTGAAAAGGATATCAGAAGAAAATGGAAAGACATCCCTTGTTCCTGGGTAGGAAGAACCAGTATTGTCAAAATGGCTATACTCCCACAACTATGATAGAGATTCAGTGCAATCGCTACTGAAATCCCAACAGCAAATTTCACCGAGTTTGAGAAAATAATCCAAAAATTCATCTGAAACTATGAGAAACCTAGAATAGCAAAAGCAATTCTAGGAAACAAGGACATGGCAGGCGGTATCACTTCCCCAACACAAACCTATACTACAAAGCCACTGTGATAAAATCTGCATGGTACTGGCAAAGTAACAGACCCAAGGATCAATGAAACAGATTAGAAGATCCAGAATCAACTTCAGATATACTATGCCACCTCATCTTTGACAAAGGAGCCAAATATCTCTAATGGAGGAAAGATAGCCTCTTTAACAAATGGTGCTGGAAAAACGGGGTTTCAACCTGCCAAAAACTAAAGGACCTATCACTTTCACCATGCACTAAACTAAAGTCCAAGTGAATAGAGAGCTACAGAGTAAAAGAGAAACACTAAACCTGATGGAGACACTGGCTGAGGGAAAGACTTTGTGAACAAAACCTCAGCAGCACAAGAACTAGCATGACCATTTCATATCTACACGTGTACATGCACACACACACATGCGCGCACACACACACACACACACAAATCGAAATATCTGTTGTGTCCTTAAAAAGTAGTCTCTTTAGAAGCCAATCCTTACTTGAATGATGTTTAAAATACTTCTGAAACTTCCTTTTTGGTATTAGTAAAATTTCTTTACAGACTCTGTAAGCAAGTGAAGCCTGGTAACTTGAGCTTAATAAACAGAACTGTTTCCATCCACAATATGGGGAATTGAATTCAGGACCTTGTAATTGCCAGGCAGGTGGAGGAGTGCCACTCAGCTAAATCCCTGACCTCATAACAGAACGTTTAAAATGATAATCATTGAGGGGCCAAAAACATACAATAGAGGAAAGATAGTCTGTTTAATAAATGGTGTTGGAAAAACTAGTTACCTACATGTGGAAAATTTGATCTAAACTCATAACTTACCATGTACTAAACTAAATCAAAATGGATCAATGAACTAATGTTAAAACATTCTACTGGAAGATAAAATAGGTAAGACTATTGAAGACATAGACATAGGCGTAGACTTTCTTTTTTTTTTTTTTTTTTTTTTTTTGCTTTTTGAGACAGGGTATCGCGTTGTAGTTCAGGCTGGCCCTGAGCTCACTATGGTGCCCAGGCAAGCCGCCGCGAACTCAGCAATCCTCCTGTCTCTGGCTCCCGAGTGCTGGGATGACAGGTGTGAGCCACCATGCCCAGCACTATGCTATGTGGAATTGATTGTTGGTGGGCGTGAGTCTCCACACCCAGCATTATATGTGGTTACTGGGGATTGAACTCAGGACCTTGCACTTGCGAGGCAGGCGCCGGAACCACTGAGCTAACCCTCCGGCCCAGGCGTAGACTTTCTGAACAAAACCCCAACTGCATAAGAAATAACATTGAGAATCAAGAAATGGGATCATATCAAATTAAAAGGCTTCCACACAGGAAAGGAAAAAAAGAGAGAGAGAGAGAGACAGATAACCTACAGAACAGGAAAAAAAACTTCTGTCAGCTAGTCCAGAGGAGCAACATCTACAATGTATAAAGAATTTTAAAAAAAGTGAGATTCCCCCAAAACAAATGGCTCAATCAAAAAATGGCCAATTGAAATGAATAGATAGTTAACAGGAGAAGTAAAAATGGCAAATAAATACATGAAATTCTGCACTGTTGGTAAGAATGCAAACTATACAACTACTATGGAGTGTCCTCAAAACTAAAACCAGAAACTCTATTCAACTCAACTATTGTCTGTCTAGGTATTTTTCCAAAAGAGTTAAAACACATTATAGTGATCCATGCATACCCATGTTTAAAGTAAGATAATATCTTAGAAGCAGCCTATATGTCCATCAACAGACACAAGAACAACAACAACAAAAAAAACCATGGTATTTATATACAATGGAATACTAAGGAAACACTTGAGTCATTTCTAGAAAAATGGATGTGCCTTTAAAACTTTCAGAGAAATCATACAGGCAAACTTAAATATTGCATGGGTACTCTTACATAAAAACCCCTAAGTACAAATAAAGAGCAAAATAAAAGATAGATAATGGGAAATAGGTCTTTTGCAAATGGAAGGTGGGTGAAGACATGTGGGGAGAAGGTGAGGAAGTGAAAGAAGTGAGGTGTATGATGTCCTTGTACCTCAGAAGGAAATGTGATTATGTATCAGAAATATGTGCTAATAAAAATTTAAAAATCATATGATTGTCATTGTTCAGTCAATCACAAAACATCATTCTTTCTGAACATCAAGTTAATCTTCAAGAGATACAGACAGACACCACTGAGATAGTGAAGAACATTTAACACAGGCTGTATGGGGACTTCCAAACAAGAAATGCAGTAATATCCAGAGCAACTGGATATTGATTTATCTCATGTATTTAAGCACTTAATCACTGAACTTGTACTAAGCTTCTAGTATGGTAGATAGTAGAAAATATTTCACATGGACTAACCCTCACTAAGATGTAGACACTCTAGTTTGCACTTTAGAAAAGAAAAAGAACCTGGAGGACACACTAATAAGTGAAATAAACAGAACACAGGTATGCAAATACCGGATCTGTGCTTTAAGCACCTGTAGAGTGCTCTAGAATGTATGAGTTTTTGTAGAATGGGAAATATCCAAAAGGAATTTGGTGTGGGAACGTAATGAGGGGAAGGAATAAATATGATTTGGAAGAAAATAAAAGAGTATGTATATAGGGGGTGGGGAGGGGGTGGGTGGGTAGGGATGTGGGTAAAAATGAGAATTGACCTGTGTCGCATATTGGTACAAATTCCCCAATGTTTTGTGAGATTGTGAGCTGTATATATAATGTACCAATAAAGTTTACTGAATAATGGGAAAAAAAGACAAAGAAAAAGAAAAGTCACTTTATTTATAATCACACCCCCTTTATGGCCTGCTAGAATTAGCCTAATGGCCCCTGTAAGCTCAGATAGGTTTAACACAGTGTTACTGGGGTGAAGGGTTGAAGCTTCGTGAAGGAGAACTGAAATCAGCTCTGTCTCAAGGCCAGATCACAGGCTCAGCTCCAGGCAGCCACTCTGCAGATATACCCAGCTGATCATAAGCTGGTCAAGAGAGCAGAAATTAAGGCACCAAATGCACCACCCACATACAACACATCAAGCACAACATACAACACATCAAGCACCACATACAACACATCAAGCACATGGCCAAGTAGCAGCTAGCAGCCATCTAGAAGCCCCACTGCTACAGCATCTATCTCTTTTATATATTTAATTTTAGATGTTATGGGTTATAATCATACGTACCTCAAAATGATGATCAATCAACTCAAAATATTCCTGAAGGGGCAAAGATCCAGAAAAAGAGCATGTGAAATCTTTGATTCCCTGTTTTTCAAAATATTCCCGAAGGCGGAGAATAAGCTCATTTGTTATGAGCCAAAGATCTTCAAATTGTTCACTCTGAATGCGGTATCGTTCTAAGAAAAAATGATTAAGGAAAAATGCTTATTAAGATAGCAGGACTAGCTGAAAATTATGTGAACTAGTACTACCTTTGAAATACATTCTAAAATTAAAAGGTTGAGATATCTTTTTTGTAATACAAGCAGGATTCCCGCTAATTTTATAAAAATACTTGCACTGCTGTATTGTTTTTTCGACATCAAACCTAAGACACTTTCAAAAGACAGGTATTTGTTCCATTTTATCCAATATCTAATAATACATATAATAAGAACTGCCAGATTTCAAGTCTTTAAAAAAAACATAAACTTGGGCCGGAGGGTTAGCTCAGTGGTTCCGGCACCTGCCTCACAAGTGCAAGGTCCTGACTTCGATCCCCGGAAACCACATATAATGCTGGGCATGGAGACTCACGCCCACCAGCCATCAATACCACATACCACAGTGCTGGGCGTGGTGGCTCACGCCTGTCATCCCAGCACTTGGGAGGCAGAGACAGGAGGATTGCTGAGTTCGAGGCTTGCCTGGGCTACATAGTGAGGTCAGGGCCAGCCTGAACTACGAAGCGAGACACTGTCTCAAAAAAAAAAAAAAAACCATAAACTTAACAGGTAAAACAATAGCCATTAGGAAAATATAACCTACTGTTATGATTGTTTTATAGTATTAATATAAAATAAAATGTATTCAATAGAAAGTCACATATTTCAGGGATTGTAACCAGCATAAATACCCACAATCATAACTCAGGTTTTCTATTTTCCTCATCATTCTTTAATTTGAAGAGAGATTTCATAGCCACATGCTTCCCTAAATATAAACACTCCCCTCCATTTCCTGACACCTTTACTCTGAGAGAACCTGATTCCTGTGCATTTTCTTCAGCGACAGCAGTGACAGCGAGGCTGCCCACAATGATAAGGACAACGTGCCAGTGATGACAACCATGACAAGAGCAATTACATTTTTAGGCACGAACTAGGTGCCAAGGGTTAGATGGACTAGGTCTTCAGGAGACATTTTCATGTGTCTATCATCCTCCCAGCACTCCTCCACAAGATGAAAAAGTCAGTGCTCCCCAGGTATCTGTGTGTGTGAGGCAGGGTCTCACTTTGTAGTTCAGGCCAGCCCTGAGCTCACTTTGTAGCCCAGGCAAGCCTCGAACTCAGCCATCCTCCTGCCTCCGCCGCCTGAGTGCTGGGATGACAGGCGTGAGCCATCACACCCGGCATTGTGGTGTGTGGTGCTGACTGTTGGGATTATGGGAATATGAGTCACCATGCCTGCACTGTGGTATGTGGTACCGATCAAACTCAGGACCTTGTGCTTGCAAGGCAGATGCCAGAACCACTGAGTTAAATAAGCTTCAGTAAGAGTTGAGCTACAGGCTGGGCTTTTCTCTCTCTACCATGATGAATACCCCTTCTTCCCCAGATATGTCTTGATAGATTTACTGGGCCAGGAACAGGTTAGGCTTCCAGCCCATACATTCTGGCCTTCTGTGTTCCCCTATCCCTGAAGTCCCTGATGCCCTAACTTTCATAGAGCCAATCTAACAGAGAATCCTCTAAATTCTGTAAAAAAATGTTTCTGTGTGTCAATTTCAAAGTATATATTATCCTCCAAAATTTCTACTTAGATTGACTTACAAATAAATGCTCATGATATTAACCCAAATAATATTTTTGGGCTAATATTACAGGCCTTAACAGTGCACTAATTTAAATCAGTTGTTAAAAAGAAAGATGTCTTTAAATTTGGTGATACGTTTCCATCCAGATTAGAATATAATGTCTATTTTTTATTGTGGTAGTATACAATAACTTGAATTTTTCTTTGGTCAAAGATTTTATATATATATTTTAAAAGGTGTTGACTTATAATTTATTTCTTATAAGTTATCTAAAATAATTGTTAAATAAGTAGGAACTCCTTGAGCTTGGAAAAACTACTGAATAATCCTCTACACTGAAAAAAGGGGCAGGGACCTGAACCAATTTGTTCAGTTTTTACCTAGTAATAGGACTTCTCCTCTTTTTTAAGAATCTTATGGTGACAAACCCCAGCAAATGCTATAAAATATATTATTATTATATATTGGTCAAAAGATTAAGCTTTCTGTGACTAAAATAATATAGTTTTCTTAAGACACTGAGATGCCTTTGTTTAAACTTTTAAAAATTAGATTAAAAAACAAAGGCTTTACATTGTACTAATATAGTACCCTTTCCATTGTTATTTCTATTGTTTTCCATTATTAAGCTTTTGGTTGAACTGAATTTGAAGATTTTAATTAAAATGTTTTCAATAATCATCTTATGATTGATTGTTAAACAATTACCTTAGTTTACAACATATTCTGTATATCTAAAAACAAGTATGCTAAAAATCTAAGATGTAAAGTTAAGCTTATAAAACTACATAAATGTAATACACACAAAGTAACTAATGGGTGTGCTCTCTTTTACACAATATGCACAGACATGAGACATATAAAATTGCTCAAAATATGGCAACTCTCTCTAAATTGGTACTACCAGTTAAAATATCTGCATCTACTGGCTTTGATTAAACAGGTTTATACTACATAAATGAAACACATTTGACATATAAGACTTCTAAAGATCTTCACTAATTCTTTCCAGTGCACTTACAACCTATAAACCTGTTTTTAAAAATTCAACCTCTAACTTTCTACAACAAAACCAAAGGCAGAGTAGATGTTGTTAATGTGTTATGCAGCAACCGTGAGTCACTTGAAACAAAAATCAGTGGCCAGTTGTTGTGTTTTGCTCTATCCTAAATATTTGTGGCATGAACAGTTTGATATTTCGAAAATAGTAAGTGCAAAATACCAAGGAGAAATTTTCTTCAAGGACTAGGACTAGAACTCATGAGAGATCACTTACAAAAGAGGAAAAACAAAAAGTTCCTTCTTAGAGAACTACATAAAAAAAACTGAGGCGCACACTGGGTAAACGGATAGATGAACAGGCAGACACACCAACACAAAAACCTATAACTACAACAGGAAAGTTTGAAGGAGGTAAACTGTGCCCTACAAGAAAGGACAGGAAAACACAATGTATGTGCTAGCAGTGTAACTGATATTTGTGCACGGAACATGCAATTTTCATGTGTGAAGACTAACAGTGACAACTTTAAATATCATTAAAGTTTCTTTTTCTTTCCATCAATAAAGACATAAAGTCCCCCTGCACATCTCCCAACTCCTCCTTTCACAGAGGAGCTGTGAAAGGGTACTCTTTGGGCTGGGGAAATTCACTAGGCTCAGTGGTACAGCAGGTGGTCGGCATGCACACAGCCCTCGGTTCATGTCCAGCATTAGTTCGAGAAGAGGGAGACGTGCATGTCATCCCTCCTCTTCCTCTCAAGAGTTTGACTGTGTTATGGTCCACTTCCTTTTCCTGATTACCTCTTCTCCTACTGAAACCAACAATTTCAATGACTATTCAAACATGCTCTAATATTGCTCATTTTAAAACAAGCCCACAATCTTTCATCTTACTCCTCAACCCAGAATTACTGGACTTAATTGTCAATCTTTGCTGGAAATACTCTATATCATTAGTGGTAAACTTAGGTCACACATGATATTGTGATTTTCTTTTAAGACAAAAGATGTTAATGTACAGTTGTTTTTTTCTAGACAAAAACCTTAGTATTCACGTTGAATTGCAGTGTTGGCACTTCGTAATAAATAAATGAGTTTTTGGTTCCATTCATCATCACTGCTATAACTAAAATCCTGTAACACTAAATACTTTAAATTTATCCTCAGATCAAATTATACCTTCGACTGAACAAACATGGGTATAGTATTATGTTTAGAAAACTGAGTTTTTTCATTGTCTTTTACAGTAAAGGTCTATGAAACTTGTAACTCAAATTATGGTTACATAACTAGTATACTTATAAACCATAAATTATATAGACATTACTAAAGGAATTTCCTTCATAAATATTTGTGCAAAAAATTTCATCATGGAGATGGGGATGTAGCTCAGTGGTGCTGTCACCTGCCTGGCAAGTGCAAGGACCTGAGTTCAATACTGGTTCTCCCCCCAAAAAAAATTTCACCCTGGACTTAACAGCAATATGGGCTGTACAACTCCCAACCAAATTATTTGATTTTTATTTTGAAAATTCTGAAAATTGCAACTAAAGTACTTTCCTGTTATTTTTAGACAGCTACTATCCTACCAATTATACAGTATTATTTCTGAGTCTAATTTTATTCTTACCTTAATTTTCTGCCTTTACTTTCTCTCTTCTCACTTGTCTGCTTTGATTGGTCCACACCAAATCATGAAATTAACTAAAATTTCCTTGTAGCACACTTGAAGCCTTCCTTAATTATCAAATCAGTTTTAAATGGAAATGAACGTATAGAAACCACAGAAAATACCATCCAAGATCCAAGGACAACTGTATGACTAATTACTCATCTGACTGGTAATCATGGAAGAAATACAGGGTTTTGTTCAATATAGAGGATTTTTCTGTTAACCAGTATTTCACAAAGTTAACACTATGTGGTTCTCATGTAGAAGAAAACTACTGAACACTATGGACACAAATAGTTTCATCTCTTAGAAATGAAGGTTCTGATAAAGAAGGAAGAGTCAGCATCGGCCTTAACCCTAGAAAACTTCACTCTTCTCACACTGATGTACTTATCATGGACAGCATATCCTAGGCAAGAATTTGAGTCACTGAAAGCCAAAAGGGATGCTGAGAGGAGCTGCCCTTCAGGTGTCAGTTTTCAGGCTTCATCTGGTCGCGTATTTAAAAGGCACAGGTTGTCCTAGTCCATCTTTAGTTACCTACTCACAAGACGTCCATGTCAAGGTCTTGCCATGTGCTCATTGGGGGTGAAAAAATCTGGATGTTTGTTTCAAATATTATTCTCAAAAAACTACTAATTTATAAAGCATAATTAAAATTGAAATTCAAACTTGACTACATAATGACTGTTTTTCCCTGATAGTTTAATTTCAGTATAAATCATTTACTTAAAACCTTAATCTTTCCCAATATTCAGTGTGAGATATAAGAATAACACTCCCAAGGCAGAGATGGGGATTGCTGAGTTCGAGGCTTGCCTGGACTACATAGTGAGCTCAGAGCCAGCCTGAACTCCAAAGCGAGACCCTGTCTCAAAAAAAAAAAAAGAATAACACTCCCCAAAATCCATTTCTAAGAGCTCCTAAAATGTTCTTCACCATAATTAATATTAAGGACATTTTCCAGTTCCTTACATTCCTCTCTCAAACCTTTGTTCGGCTCCAAACTGCAAACTCATATCTCTAACAAAACATAATCCTAATTTATAACTTTCACATCTATTAGACAATACAATGGCTCTTAGATCTCAGTTTATAACTGAAGAATGCTCGCATCTTTTACAAAGACTGCTGATGTGAGACTGCTCTGTGATGTGGCATCCTCAATAGAAAATTTCAAAAGTATCCAACAGGCTTTCACTTACGAGAAGTTTTGGAAGCCAGAAGAGTAACTCGGGAGCCTCCCAAGAAGTGGAAGCCCATCACATTCACCTGGTCATCATCTGGCTGGTTGGCAAAGCCTACAGGTACAGGAAAAGTCACTTTATGTGATTAAATGTTGACAACATTTAAACCGTAAAGCTTACTTAAACAAGTTTTTATGCCACTACCCATATCCACGTATCTAATTGCTGGAATTTTTGCACACAATAACCCTTCAGGATGATTTCATTTCCTTTCTTCTGGTGGCTGATTCCAGCTCTAAGCTAGAATACGCAAAGACGAACTTAGGGTAACTCACAATAGTAGATGATACAGAATCCATCAACAAACAGCAGGGTTCTATGAAAAAGGGTAGAGTGCCAACCCAAAGGGCCTGCCATTGGCATGGACAAAATTACTTGACTATCAAAGGGAACAGAGCATACTATTATTGAAATATCAAGTATATTCTAAAATACCAAATGATATGGTTGTCTATAAGATTCATTGAACCTCTGAAAATACACAGGGACTCAAAATTAAGAAGTAAAGAATAGAATTTACTTCAGTGGTGGAGGGCTGGCCTTGCACATAGTGAGGCCCAGGAGCCGGTTCTCAGCAACCACAAAACCACTGTGCAGTAAACAAGCCACACAATAAAAGAATGAAAAAAGAGATATATTTCATTAAGTGGATACTAAAAAAGAACAGGGGAAGCAATACCCAGATAGGTAATAACAATGTTACGTAAAAATATTTAAAAAGACAAAAAGGGTTATATGTGATAAAGGGACCAATTTATCCAGAGGATACAAAACATAAATATACACAACACATCAAAAAAGAAATTAGGGTGAAGAAAGAGCAATACTTAATGGCATGGGATTTCAATACTCCACTAAGAATGAAAGACAGATTATCCACGCAGAAAATCAGTAAGAACATAAATGAAGCTGAACTACACTTAGACAAAATGACCCTAAACATACACAGAACATTTCACTCAACAGAGGCACAGTGCACTTTCTTCTTAAATACATGTAAAATATTCTATAAGATACATATTTTAGAATATAAAATAAGTCCTGACAAATGAAGATTAAAAAAATCATATCCATCATATTTTCTAACAAAAATGTTATAAAATTAGAAATCAATACTTTTATTAAAATTAAATCAGTATATTTTCTCCTCACAATAGTATAAAAACAGAAATAAGAATTTTTTAATCATTTGCAATCATAGAAATTAAACAAAAAGATTCTGTTATAGCTTAATGTCTAGCTGTCTACCCAGAGCCACATGCAGTCATAGGTGGGGCTTTCACAGAGATGGCTGGATCTAAGTGTACTGCTGGGATAAAGGGTGTCTGGATATTAAATAATTCTTTGTAAGATTAGGGTGCTCCACCATGGGGTGAGTGCTACCTGCCCTAAGGGTAGGTAGCCTAGATAAAAATATAAGGGACAGAAAGACAGCTGCAACTGTCTCCGGTTACAGAGCCTGCTGTCTTGCTGACTTCTTTCTGCCTGCCACGAACTGCTTCTTCTCCATGATGCTGCTCTTCTACGCTTCCTTGCCTTGGCGCCAGCCAACTGTGAACTGAAACCTTATAAACTGTAAGGCAAAAAACACTTTTGCTCTTCTAAGTTTGGGTATGACTCAGGAGCCTTCAGGACCGGTTTGTGGAAAGAGCTTGGTAAAGTGTGAAGATGGTAGATAAAAATACAGCCTTGGAATGCCTTCAGTTGGATGTGGTATTAGAGTTCAGAAGACCAGAACACTGATAGAAATGCTGCTGGTAAAGACCAAGCTCGGGAATTTTCTGCTGGGAAGAAGGACTGAACTGGCTGCTGGACTCCAGGTGATGCACGGTACAGCTCGGCAGTAAGTTTTCTGCATTTTGCTTGTGTCCATAGACTGCCTGAGACCAAGATTACAGATAGTGAGCTAATTAACGTCGAAGAAGAAATCTGAAGGCAGTCTGATGTTGGGCCCAGACCACCAAGTTCCGGAATGCCGGTGGCCTAGGGAGTTGCTGGCTGAGCTCTGGTTCGTAGGCACTTGACCCCTACAGCTCAGAGAAAGGGAAGACTGGCTGCTGCTCCACCTGGCAGCAGACCACAGAGTGTTGGTTCTGGGTATATGCAGAATCCACGAGTTGTCAGGTTAAGAAGCTTATACCTAGTTTTCATGGGAGCTGCAACAACTGTGAGCAGTGCTACAGGGGGTGAGAAACACAAGCACTTCGGCGATTCCAACTTGACACAGATTGCCAGCGATGCTGGAAGTAGAACTGTGGGATGTACTGTTTGCCCTGATGGACTGTAGTCTTGCTTTGCTTCCATCCCTTGCTCTCCCCATTTGTAAGCTACAAATGAAAATGTCTATCAGGTTCCACTGAATGTTGGGGGTATTTAACTCTCCTTTCATTTAGACAAAGGCTTGTAGCTAAGAACTTGACTTAAATCTCAGAGGAGACTTTTGGATTTAGAATTTTCAGAAATGCAGCAATTCTTAAACCTTTAACAACTCTTAGAGACACACACATTTAGCCTTTTGTGTAAAGCAATATACATGAGTTTCAGGGGAAAGCAGGGTGGAAGATTATGGTTTGGCTCTGATTTCCCCCAAAGCCTCATTTAATTATAGGTGACTTTTTCAGAGGTGGCTGAATCTGGAGTATATGATGCTGGGATTAAGGGACTTTGAATACAAACCAGTGCATTGATTGGTTTGACACTTCTCTAATCCCAGTAGTCTACATAAAAGGTCAGAAAGACATCCCTCCATAGAACGCCCCTTGTTTTTGTTACCTTTAAGTCTGCTACAAACTATTTCTCCTCTGCAAGTCCCATCTGTCATGCCACTCTGCCTCGGAGTCAGCTAATTATGGAGTGAAATCACTACAAATTGTAAGGTAAATAAGCTTTCCTTCCTTTTCCTTTGGCTGTCAAGAATTCTGTCTCAGCAAAAAGAAAAGTAATTGAGGGCAACCATCATCAGTGGTTAAAAGTTAAACATTTCTTCCTAAGACCAGGAGTGAAGGATGCCTACACTCATCATTTCTATCGAACAAGACTGGAAACCCTAGATAGTCTGATAGGGAAAGACAAATAAATAAAAGGCAGCCAAACTAAAAAAGCTGAAAATAAAAACAAACGAACAAAAACAAGTCTACACAGTAGAAATGAATAGCAATTAACTCCAAATATACACAGGTTTTACATCCATGGACTGGAAATATTTTTTTTAAAAATACCTCTGGACTGAAGACAAAGAGGTTTGTTTCCCAGGTGTTATGAATGTAAAGATTTTCTTGTCAATACTCCATAAACAACAGAATGTAACAACTGCCCAACAGCATTTAGATTATGTTAGATGTTATAAATTATCTATGAATTACTCCAACTGTGCAGGAGGGTGTGCATAATTTACATGAAAACACTATACCATTTTATATAAGCAACTTGGGCATTTGCAGATTTTGACATCCATGAGATTTCCTGGAACTACTTCTCTACAGATAATAAAAGATAAGTGCACAAATCATTAAAAAAATCTACAGAGGGGGCCAGAGATTTACCTCAGTGGTTCTGGTGCCTGCCTCGCAAGCACAACGTCCTGAGTTCGATCCCAGTAAACACATACAAGGTTGGGCGTGGTGACTCACGCCCACCAGCAATCACTACCACATACCACAGTGCTGGGCGTGGTGGCTCACGCCTGTAATCCCAGCACTCGGGAGGCAGAGACAAGAGGATTGCTGAGTTTGAGGCTTGCCTGGGCTACATAGTGAGCTGAGGGCCAGGCTGAACTACAAAGCAAGATCCTGTCTCAAAAAAAAAAAAAAAATCTACAGAAAATCCTCATGTATTTAGAAAATACATAGCGTATTATAAATCACATTGAAGTCAAACAAGTGAAATCTAAAAGTGTTTTGAATCAAATGAAAAGAATGCATGGTTTCATAATTTATGGATAACAGCCAACACAGTACTTAAAGAAAATTTATAGTATTAACTACCTGTACTAAAGGAATAATTTTAACTATAAGAAACTATAAAAAGAATAGCAAATTAAATTTAAAGCAAAAAGAGAAAAATCAGGAAATAAAAAAGGAAGCAAAAACAAAGCAAATTAGTGAAAACAAAAGATGACTTTTCTAAAAGACCAAGAAAGTATTCAAACCTGTAGGGTTGTATATATACAAAGGGGAAAAGAGGAAGATACAAATTTCTAATGTCAGTTATAATGAGGCACTATCACTACAAATCCTATAGATATTAAAAGGATAAGGAAATAAGGTAAAACCTTGGATTGTGAAATTCATGCTGTGAGTGTTCCACAGACAAGCAAACATTCATAATGAATTTTAACTTGATAAATGAACAATCTCTTCATATGTCAAATATTACGTGATCATAATGAGCCAATGATTCTTCTCTCTCCTTTCCCCTTCTTTCCCTAACTACTGGTTATCACTTCCCAACAGCCAGAAGTTATGGAGAAAAGCTCATCTAAAAAGAGAGGAGAAAAGATAAGAAATTTCCTCACTTCAAATGAGATTAAGGAGAAGTGTTAAATGTGGGAAATACTACAAAATTTCGTAGAAAAGGGCCACCCAGGTAAAGCAATAGAAGTGTGAGCAATGAATCTGTTTGACAATGTAACATCACATTTCCCTGAAACTCTCAAAAGGAGGCAGGTGTCATTGGATAGGTTCCTTATTAAAGTTGCATGAAAAAAGATTCCACTGAGCCAACAGACAGCAGTGATTCCGTTAGTGATAGTGAAATTCATTTTACAGAATGACCATCCTCTTTCTTGTCTCTCTCACACCAGCCATGAAATTTTCAAAGGTAAATGCAGGTTAATTTATTTTTCTTTAAATTTTGTCTTTATTGTTTTGTATTATATCACAGTTCTGTAATTGTTTTTTGTTAATATTTTTGGGTTGTGGAATGAATCACCTTAGTTTTCATTATTTCTTGTAGGAAAATTCACTTTGATATACAAGTGCTTTGAATTACAAATATATTTTCACAATGAATTATGCTTGCAAACTAAGGTTTTACTGTATTATCAAAAATCTTATATCAACAGACTAACAACCTGAATGAAATTCAAGCATTCTTTTCACTTATGAAAAGAGGTAACCAGAGAAGTCCTATATCTTCAGAAGAAACTCAATGTGATTAAAAGTTGTCCCATAAACAAAATGCTGAGTCTAGATAGCTTCCCTAGTGGATTTCATGAACTATTTAAGCATGAAATAATGCCAGGTTACACATACTTCAAAAAACTCTAATAAAAAAATGTTTTCTTATTCCACAAAACACACATGAATGACAGTTATAAAGAAACTAAATTAGATCAATATTCCTGAAGAACAGAGATGTTAATTCTAAACTACATTTAGCAAATTAATTCTAACGATACATGTGAGGATAATAGATCATGATGACCAAGTGTGATTTATCTCAATAAGGTATAGTTGGGCTAACATTAAAAAATTAATGTAATCTACACTAACAGACTGAAGAAGAAAATGATATCAATCTTTTAATTGATACCAGAAGGCTTTTTAAAAATCTAAAACTTATTTCTGATAAAACTCTCAGTAGATTAGTAATAAAAGGAACTTCTTGATTCTGGTAAAGCATAAAAATATCTATAGCTAAAGCACACTTAATGAAAGACTGTTCACTCGCATGATCAAATGGGAACAAGAGAAAATCTTTGTAACCTTTCGTTAGGCAAAAGTTCTCAGATGTAATACTAAAATCATAATAAAATACAGAGATATTTAATATATGTCTTAATAAAGATTAAGAATTTTTGTTCTTGTAAAGACTGCTAACAATGAAAATGTATTCTTCAGAGTAGGGGAGTATTTGTATGAATCACACATCCGATGAAGGAATAAGCAAAGAGAAATGAAAAGGGCACATCCTATATCACTCCATTTTACAAATTCTAAATGCAAACTAATCCACAGGGACAGAACAAGGCCAGTGGTTGCTGGAAGAGAAGAGATAAAGAATTGACAAGAGGCAGGAAACTTGGAAATGATGTGTATGTTCAGTATCTTGACTATAAACAGGGTTTCACAAAAATATTGAAACACTAAAAGCCAGCAATTTGTATACTTCAAGCATGTGCTTTACTGTATTCAGTTTTAACTGGATGCTTTTTAAAACACAAAATAAAAAATGAAGCTGAATTTGGGAATTTTAAAAAGTATAAAAATGTAAGGAAGATGTGGTTTTTTAATAAAATGGAGTATTACTCTGCCATAAAGAACAAGTTTCATTCACTTATGTGCAAACGGACACACCTCGAGGACACACTAATAAGTAAAATAAATAGGTCACAGATATGTAAATACCGTATGTTTTCTCTGGTATGAGAACCTGTAGATGTGCATGAGTTCTAGAATGTAGGCTAGATTTTGTGAAATAGGAAATATTCAAGGGGAATGTGGTGGGGAAAGTAATGAGGGGAGAAAATAAGTATGATTTAAAAAGAAAAAGAAAGCACATGTCCATAGGAGGTAGGGGATCTTTGGGGTAGGTAGGGATGTGGGTAAAAACGAGAATTAACTTGTGTCATATACTGGTACAAATTCCCAATGTTGAGTGCGATTGTGAGCCATATATAAAATGTACCAATAAAGAATTCAACTTAAAAAGTATAAAAATGAACAAACAGAAAATAAGTACATATTGTATAACTTTAGAACAAAGATCATGCTAAATTTACCATGAAAATATCAAATTGTAAAAAAGCAATTAATAAAATTTACTAAAAATCTAAATTTTACATTTTAATATAAAAAATACAAGTAGCTAATAAAGTTAAGAAAAATTTATGTTAATATTTAGGAGTACAAATAGAAACTGAAACCAATATTTTATGTTAACAAAATTTTTGAAAGATTTATTAAATCCAGCTGTTAACATAGATATAAATGCTGACCTTGGGAGTATAACCTGATATAGTTCTTATGGAAGGTAAGAACCATTTCATAAAGTTTTTTCAAACATGCATACCCATGAACTCAGTCACTTATCTTCAAGGATAGCCTAAGAGACAGACAAGGGGGAAAAAAACTGCATGTACTTGAGACGCCAAACAATGGGATTGATATTATCTTTAAAATATAAAATTATTGATGGGCAAAGGCAGATATTTAAGTAACATTAAATACTACCAAATGACATGTTATTTATTATTACATTTAAGTAAAATTTTTGTGTATAGCTATTGTTACCATGACATACACTGATGGTCAACTACATTAATATCCATTTCCAACTTCCTTCTTTCTGGTCCATCTACAGTAGTTCTCAGCCTCTGTAAGAGGCCATGTGATAAAATTATAGCTACTTAGATCTCAGCAGAAATATCTTAGGAGCTTTTTGAAGATACAGTTTTCTGATAAAATGTGTACATTTTCTATGGGTGTTTCTATGCTACCTCTTTCCTTAGGTGGGAGGACACAATGAAAGCATATATCTTTTTTTTTTTTTTTTTGAGACAGGGTCTCGCTTTGTAGTCCAGGCTGGCCCTGAGCTCACTATGTAGCCCAGGCAGGCCTCGAACTCAGCAGTCCTCCTGCCTCTGCCTCCCGAGTGCTGGGATGACAGGCGTGAGCCACCACGCCCGGCACTGTGGTATGTGGTATTGATTGTTGGTGGGGGTGAGTCACCACACCCAGCACTGTATGTGGTTACTGGGATCGAACTCAGGACCTTGTGGTTGCGAGGCAGGCGCCAGAACCACTGAGCTAAATCTCCGGCCTGAAAGCACATATCTTATTGCCACTGAACAAGTCACATACTAGGGACAACAGATTGCAAGAAAACACAAAGCAAGGTCTTCGTGGTAGTCATGGGACCCTGCAGCAGCATCCACTGCCAACTCTGGATTTCTCCTTACATGAGATTAAGACATATCTCTATCACTTAAGTCACTTTACCCAGAAGCACACAAGAAGATAACTCATATAAATGTAAGTGAACATTGCCCCTATAACCATTGGATGTATTAAAAGCTTTAGGTAATTATAATATTCTACATTGCCAAGGACATGGGTTCTAGACCTCCACTGAACACTGTTGACAGGGATAACCAACATGTCCCTGTAGGCAGTGAATGTCACAGTATATTTCAGAAGAGTTCCACATATTCTTATCTTTCATCTGATGTAGCAATCCCAATTCAATATTTCATCAAAAAAATAATCATACATTTGAAGAAGTATTATAAGAATATTCATCACAAGTATATAAATATTTAAAAATAAAATGCTAGCTAAAATGATTTCATGGCATAGACTTATGATAGACTATAATGTAGTTATTAAAATTAAAATATAATGTAGCCATTAAAATTACATATTAAAAATAGCTAATGATATAGACTAGAGGCCCTATAAAGCTGAGTGTGGTAGAGAACAACTGTGATTCCAGCACTCTGGTAGGCTGAGGCAAGAGGGTCACAAGTTAGAGCCCAGCCTTGGCAACTTAGTGATATAAAAAGATCTAGAAAAATAAAATAAAGGGCTGGGGAATCTTTGGATGTAGCACAGTATGAAGGCCCTATATTGAGAGAGAGAGAAAAAATATGAAAAGTAAAATCTTTGGTGTGAAACAAATGCTTAGCAAAAATAATTTTAACAAGATTAGAAAATTATAATAAAAATATACTCCTGAATAGTAGAATTACTGGTAACTTCCTTTTGTTCAGTTAGCTATATTTTCTAAATTTCACATGTTTTATAATAAGAAAATCACTTTAAATATACCTGTATTTGTTCACAATAAAGAAATAGAATACATAAGAAGGGATGCACAATAAAAATCATTTTATTTCTCTTTCATGAGCTCATTAATTTGCTTCTTTCACTTACAAAAATAATAGGTCTGCAATAGCAACTTTATTTGACACCAATGTACAGAAGGAAGCCTTTCCATACACCAAGAGTGAAGTGAGCATGTTCAATCTGAACATGAATCCAGGAATTTTCAAAATGACATACAACATATACTGAAATCGGGAATCATATTTTTTAATTTGTCACTGAGTCCTACTTCTAAAAAGGTAAGAATCAAATGTGTGCTGAAAAGCCGAAGGTACCTGTGATGTCAAACCAGCCGAGCCCCAGTGGGAAGCAGACGACTGAGCTGGGCCGGCCTTCCTCACATACACCGTCCAACGTCTCCGCACAGAGATCACCTCCCTAGTGCTGTTACTCAGTCTCTAATTGGGCTACATTCATTTACAAAGGAGATGAACTTGGTAGAAGTTCGTTAGACCTTTTTAAAACGCATCAATAAATTTTATTCTCAACAAATAATTTCCAACTATGCTCACAGGCAGTACAGAGAATCCAAGGAACTACTGTACCAAAACTGTGCAGCATGTCAAAAAGGCAGTGACTCTCTGTGCTTTATTGTTAAATTCAAATTTGTTACATAAAAAAGAGGGAAAGGAAAATGAACCGAAAGATAAACAATCTATCATACATATACAAACTGTATTTATTCAATTAAAACTTATGAATCTAAGTTAATAAAAAGCATAATTTCATTTTAGAGATGTTTTGAAAGAGTTACATATAAACATTTTTTCTCCTTTATTGAGTTTACTGGCACATTTTAGTGTATACATCATAATTACATTCATCATTGAAAATTTGTACCTGTACATGATATATTTTGATTCTTAATTTTTCCCATTCCCCTGCCACCATCCCTTCAACCCCCATCCCTTATATACATAAGCTTTGTTTCTGCTTTTTCATTTTTACCATCAAATTTTTTCTTTTCCTTTTTTATTTTCCTCTCCCTCAGTTGCCCTTCCCCTTTGAACATTTTCTTCCCATTTCCCAAAACCTATCATACATTCTGGACCTCATACACACCTTTAATTTCTCTTACTAAAGAAATAATATGGTATTTACACATCTGTGTTCTATGTATTTCACTTCTGAGTATGGCCTCCAGGTGCATCCATTTAGCTATAAATGTCTCAAGTTTATCTTTCCTTATGGCTGCATAGTACTCCATTTAATAGAAAAACCACATCTTACTTATCCACTTACCAATTGGTGGACTTCTGGGCTATGTTCAAGATTTAGCTATTATAAACTGTGCTGCTATGAACATGGGTACACATATGTGGCTGTGGTATGATGCTTTTAATTCTTTCATAAATATATCCAACAAGGAAAGAATTGAAAGGTTTTTAAGTATTTCAAATTAATCAGAAATGAATTTAATGTACTTTATAACACAAAAGTTAACCTACTACAAAGTTCTATTTTTTTCTCTTTTACATTTTATTGGTACATTCTATATACACATCACAATTACACTCCACATTGAGAATTTGTACCAGTATATGACACAACTTAATTCTCATTTTTCCTCTTCCCCTACCCACCCTGCCTCACCCCACCCCTATATACACAAGCACTGTTTCCTTTTTTCACCATCAATTTTTTTCTTTCTTCATTATTTACTCTTAAGCCCCATTACCTTTTGAATATTTACTATTTCACAATATTAATCATGCATTCTAGAACATTTACAGCTTGTTTCTCATATCAGAGAAAATATATGATATTTGCACATTTGTGAACTATTTATTTCACTTATGAGTATGTCCTGAAGGTGCGTCCACTTGAGTATAAATGACTCAATCTCATCGTTCTTTATGGCAGAGTAATACTCCATTTTACTAAAAAAACACATCTTCTTTATCCAGTCTAGAGTTGATGGGCACTTGGGTTGTTTCCAAGATTTAGCTATCACAAAATTGAGCTACTATAAACATGGGTGCACATACATCACTGTGATAGGAATCTTGTAATTCTTTTGTGTATATCGCCAGCAGGAGAATAGCAGGGTCAAATGGAACCTTTAATCCTAGTTTTTTGAGGAATCTCCACACTGATCTCCATAATGGTTGTACTAGTCTACATTCCCACCAAAGTGGAGAAGGGTTCCTTTTTCTGCACAACCTTGGCGGCATTTGTTGCTGGCTAATTTCAAGATAGCAGCCATTCTTTGTGGAGTGAGATGAAATCTCAGAGTTGTTTTCATCTGCATCTCTTGAATGGCCAGTGACGTTTAGCATTTCTTTATGTACTTCTTAGCTGCTTTTACTTCTTCCTCTGAAAAGTGTCTGTTCATTTCAGATGCCCATTTTTGAACTGGGTCTTTAAATTTGGGGGGACTGATTCTTTTAAATTCTTTATATATTCTAGATAGTAGCCCTTTGTCTGAGGAACTGCTGGTAAAGATTTTTTTTCCCATACTGTTGGTTGCCTTTTTGTTCTGCTGATGGATTCTTTGGCTGTGCAGAAGCTTTTTAATAGAAAGAGATCCCATTTGTCGATTTCTTCTAATGATTCTTGTACTATAGAGGTTTTGTTCATAAAGTCTTTCCCTGAGCCAATGTCTCCAAGAGTTTTACCTAACCTGTTTTGCAGCAGGTTTAGTGTCTCTGTTTTAATGTTTAGATCTCTCATCTACTTTGATTTTAGTTTAGTACATGCTGAAAGAGATGGATCTAGGTTCAGTGTTTGGCAGGGTGAAACCCAGTTTTTCCAGCACCATTTGTTAAAGAGGCTGTCTTTCCTCCACTGAGGATGTTTGGCTCCTCTGTCAAAGGTGGCTTAGTGTATCTGGCACTGTTTCTGGACTTTCTAATCTATTCCATTGATCCTCAGGTCTGTTTCTTTGCTGGTACCATGCTGTTTTGTTTTGTTTTGTTTTGTTTTGTTTTTATCACAGTGGCTTTGTAGTAAAGTTTCAAGTTGGGGAAAGTGATATCCCCTGCCATGTCCTTGTTTCCTAGAATTACTTTTGCTATTCTAGGTCTCTCGTGGTTCCAGAGGAATTTTTGGATGCTTTTCTCTAGATTTGAGAAATATGCTGTTGGGATTTCAATTGGGACTGCATTGAATCTATATAGCAGCTGTGGGAGTAAAGCCATTTTGACAATGTTTGTTCTTCCTATCCAGGAACAAGGGATGCTTTTCCATCTTCTGATATTCTCTTCAATTTCCTTTATCAGAGTGTTGTAGTTTTCAGAGTAGAGGTCCTTCACCTTCTTTGTGAGACTGACTCCTAGATATTTCATTTTTCTGGATGTTATTGTAAAAGGGACTGAGTACAAACTTCTAATTCTACTGAGAAATAGCCTTTGTATTCTAAATCTTATCTTTAATTGCAGGGCTAAAGAAACATCTCATAGCCAACAGTGGTGTTTTTTAATGACAGACTTAAAAGGGTTGATTTACTCTCCAGATTTTTCTGTAATTCTATCCTATCGCCAACAAAGTTAGTGCATGTGATACAACTAAAACTCTGGATTCCTCCAGATGCTTTATCCCAAATATGGTGAATGTTTTGGAGACCGAATCCCCAAACTGTAACTCGAAACCACTTATTTATTCCAAAGCGCAAACAATGCAATTAAACCTGAATAATTGTTTTAGTTTAGAAAAAAACCAATTCACACATTAACATCTTTCTCAAATGAAAAACACAGTAATATATAAACCATAGGTTCAGCACCCCTGCTATGTAATCAAAGCTGTTTTTATAAAATGCTCAGAAAGAAACGCAGACACCTAGAGAAAGTCACACCTTCGCAGCCAACCCTAAATGCATGCTGACATTCAAGTTCTCACAGTCACAGAAGGACCGGAGCCACAGAAGCAGCATTTATTTGCTTTCCAGCTTCTGTGGACAGCAGAACCACACAGAGCACCTACGCATCAGATTACTTCACAGTGGCAGAAGAATATGCTTTTAAAATATAATATACAAAAGCTACAATGAAGATAAATAATAGTATTTATATTCTTAGCACATGGATATAAAGATGTATAATAGAGGTGAATAATAAATATTTACATTCCAAGCCAAGAATTTCCAAACTAAAAAGGATACATTTGATGTTTTTCTTTTTGAATGCTTAAGTAAAATGATGATTATATAATTTAAATCAAAAGGTACATCTTATTTTGTTGTTGATGTAGTTATTAGAACAGGCAAGCAAGAAGGAAAAGTTTTTGAGGCATTTTTGTACTCTTAGTTAACAATCATCCGATAATTACTTCCTCATTATGTGTAGTGAAGGATTATCTTGCAATTCCTTGTATTTCTGATGCTACAGGCACGTTACTTCAAAAGTCTTACCTGGGAAGAGACTGAGAAGGCTGACTGGAGATTTGTTGGTATCAATGGTTAATTTGTGGCTTGCAGTTTTTGAAGGCTGACCAGGTAGGCAGATTAATTTCAAGGGGAGTCTAAATTTGCACTGGACAACTCGAGGAATGCCTGAAATAAGAGAAAATATAGATATGTACATTTGATGAATTATATAGAAAAAGATTAATTGGAAGTTTTGAAATAGCAGAAAGTCTCTAGAATGAGAAACTGAAGGTGTAAATGAGGTCAAGAATGTATGACAGGTATTGTGAAATAGGAAGAAAATGTTCAAAGAGAAAAGATAAAGGGGGTGTAGGGGAAAATAAAGGGAAAGAAAAACTTGATAGTAAAAACAAAAAATGGAAACAAAGCTTATGTATATAAGTGGTTAGGGGGTGGCAGGTTGGGCAGGAAAATAGGAAAAAATGAGAATCAAGATGTGTCATATACAGTTACAAATTTTTAATGTTGAATGGGATCATAATGTATATGTAAAATAAAAGATAAAATATTGTAAGAAACATAAGTATGAAGTCTGTCATTGAGAATATTACCATATTTTCCGAATCATCACATTTTGATACTGTAAAAATCACTATAGTTACTAATTCTCAGTTACTAAAATAAGTCTTTGAACTAAGATCTTCAAAGCTCGAAGCCCAATTCATGACTACTGGCTTAAATAAGAAAGGTTATGAAGGCTGTATCAGAAAGATTCTGTATAACCCAAAATTTTCTCTCATTCAAATATTTTAAATCTTTAGTGTATATATCTAACAGGGGGATAGCAGGGTCAAATGGAATTTTGGGTGCTAATTTTTTGAGAAATTTTGACACTGATCTCCACAGTGGTTGCACCACCCTACATTCCCACCAATAGTGAAGAGTTCCTTTCTCCCCACTGCCCTGCTAGCATTTGTTGTTGGTTGATATTGTGACAGCAACCATTCTTTCTGGAGTAAGATGGAATCTCAGTGTTGTTCTCTTCTGCATCTCTCGAATGACTAGTGATGTTGAACATTTCTTCATATGCTTCTTAGCTGTTTTTGCTTCTTACTCTAAAAAGTGTCTGTTATTTCAGATGCCCATTTTTGAATTAGGTCTTTAAATTTGGGGGGCCTGCTGTTTTTAGGCTCTTTGTATATTCTAGATAGTAGCCCTTTGTCTGAGAAACTGCTGGTAAAAATTTTTTCCCTATTTGTTGGTTGTTTTTTTTGCTCTGCTGGTGGTTTCTTTTGCTATACATAAGCTTTTTAATAGGATGAGATCTCATTTGTTGATTCCTTTTGCTAGTCCTTGTGCTATAGAGGTTTTGTTCATAGTCTTTCTTAAATCAATGTCTCCAAGAGATCTACTTAACGTGTTTTCCATCAGGTTTAGTGTTTCTATTTTAATATTTAGGTCGCTAATCCACTTTGATTTTAATTTAGTACATAGGGAAAGAGATAGATATAGCTTTAGTTTTGGGCAGCTTAATGCCCAGCTTTTCCAGCATCATTTATTAAAGAGGCTATCTTTCCTCTATTATTTGGCTCCTTTGTCAAAGATGAGATGGCACAGTACATCTGAGGTTGATTCTAGATCTTCTGATCTGTTCCATTGGTCCTCGAGTCTGTTACTTTACCAGTGCCATACCATTTTTATCACAATGGCTTTGTGTGAAGTATAGCTTCAAGTTGGTGACTGTGATACCCTCTACCATATCCTTGTTGCCTAGAATTGCTTTTGCTACTCTAGGTCTCTTGTGGTTCCAGATGAGTTTTTGGATTATTTTCTCTAAATCTGTGGAATACTGTTAGGATTTCAATTGGTACTGTGTTGAATCTATACAATAGTTGTGAGAGTACAGCCATTTTGACAGTATTAATTCTCTCTATCCAGAAACAAGGGATGTCTTTCCATTTTCTGATATCATTTTCAATCTCCTTTTTCAGAGTGTTGTAGTTTTCAGAGTAGAGGTCTTTCACCTCCTTTGTTGAATGCTTAGGTTGATCCGTAGGCATTTCATCTGTTTTGGATGTTACTGTAAAAGGGACAGACTCCTCAATTTCTCACCCAGTGAGTCTGCTGTTTGTTTATAAAAAGGATATTGACATTTGAGCACTGACCTTGTATCTGGCTATGTTACTAAATTTGGCAATTAAGTTTAACAGTCTTTTGGTTGAGTTTTTAGGATCTTCTATATAGAGGAACATGTCATCATCAAATAACGACAGTTTAACTTCTTCCTTACCTATCTTTATTCCTTTTGTTTCTCTTGTCTAATTGCTGTGTCTAATGTTTCCAGCATTATAGTGAACAGGAGTGGTGATAGTGGATATCCCTGTCTTGTTTGTGATAGCAATGTGAAAGGTTTCAGTTTTTGACCATTTAGAATCACACTGGCTGTTGGTTTCTTGTAAATAGCTTTTATTAGGTTGAGATAATGTCCATCTATTTCAATTTTCTTTAGGGTTTTGAGCATGAATGGGTGGGTATTGTCAATGCTTTTTCTGTATCTCTTGAGATGACCATATGTTTTTTATCTTTGAGCCTATTAATATATTATATTATTATTTAGTGATTTAAGTATGTTAAACCATCCTTGCATCCCAGGGATGAATGTAACTTGATCAGGGTGTATGATCTTCTTTCTTGATGATTCTCTGCATTGTTTGCCAGTATCTTACTGAGGATTTTTTGCATTTATGTTCTTTAGGGAGATTGTTCTGTAGTTCTCTTTTTTGGTTGAGCCTTTTTCTCCTTTTGGAATCAAGGTAATGGTTGCTTCTAGGAATGAATTAGAGTTTTACCTCCTTTTTTATTTCATTCAAGAGTTTGAGAAGTAGTAGTGTTAACTCTTCTTTAAAAGTTTTGTAAAATTCACCAGTAAATCCATCAGGACCACGACTTCTCTTTGTTGGTAGGTTTTTATTACATTTTCAAAATCACAGGTTGATATTGGGTAACATTTTTATATCTTCATTCAACTTTTGAAGTTCATATGTATTTGGAAATCTGTCCATTTCTTTACATTTTCCATCTTGTTGGAATGCAAATTTTCAAAGTAGGTGTTTATTATCTTCTGACTTCATCTGGATCTGTGGTGATTTCCCCCTTTTCATTCCTAATAGCATGTATTTGAGCCTTTTTTTCCTTTGATAAGGTTGGCTAAGATTCCGTTGGTTTTGTTCAATCTTTCAAAGAACCAACTCTTTTTTTTTTTGCATTATTCAGTAAACTTTATTGGCACATTATATACACAGCTCACAATCACACACAACATTGGGGAATTTGTACCAATATGTGACACAGGTCAATTCTCATTGTTGCCCACATCCCTGGCCACCCACCCCCTCCCCAGCCCCTATATACATGCTCTTTTATTTTCTTTCAGAATCCTATTCCTTCCCCTCATTACATTCCCACACCAAATTCCTTTTGGCTATTTTCTATTCTACAAAATCTATCATACATTCTAGAGCTCCTTTACCTCTACAGGTGCTTATATCAAAGAAAAGATCCAGTGTTTGCATATCTGTGATCCATCTATTTCACTTATTAGTGTGTCCTCCAGGTGTCTCCATTTGCACATAAATGAATGAATCTTGTCATTCTTTATGGCAGAGTAATACTCCATTTTTTAAAAAAAACCCACATTTTTATCCACTCTCCAGTTGATGGGCATTTGGGTTGTTTCCAAGATTGGGCTATCACCAACTGAGCTGCTATGAACAATGGTGTACATCTGTCTTTCCTATGTGATTTTTAAAATTCCTTTGTGTATATTCCTTGCAGGGGGATAGCAGGGTCAAATGGGACGTCTAGTTCTAGTTTTTTGAGATATTTCCACACAGATTTCCACAATGGCTGCACAAGTCTACAATCCCACCAGCAGTGGAGAAGGGTTCCTTTCTCCCCGCAGCCTCGCCAGCATTTATTGTTGGCTGATTTTGTTTAATTCAGCTTGCTCTGTTTTCCTCGAGTAGGCATTGATATTATGAACTACCTCATAGAACTGCTTTCACTGTGTTCCATAAATTCCTGTTTGTTGTACTGGGGCTATCTTTAATTGAAGAAACTGGTTAATTTCTTCTGTCACCCACTGGTTGTTCAGTAGAGTGTTGTTTAGTTTCCATGTTTTTGTGAGGATCTTGGAATTTATTTTGCTATTCAACTCCAATCTCAAGGTACTATGGTCTGACAGTATACAGGGGATAACTCCAATTCCTTTGCATTCATTTAGACATGTTCTATGAACTATCACGTGGCCTGTTTTGGAGAATGACCCATGAGCAGCTGAGGTGTATTCTGATTTGTGGGGTGTAATACTCTGTAGATACCTATTAAGTCCATGTGTTCAAAAGTTTTGTTCAGTTCAATTTCCTTATTGGTATTTTGTCCAGTTGATCTGTCTAGTAGGGTACTGAAATTCCCTACTACTATTGTATTAGTGTTTATCTGGCTTTTCATAGCCATTAATATTTGTTTTATATAGTTGCGTGCATTAGAATTTGTAAATATTTATAACTGTCATTTCTTTCTCTTGGACTGTTCCTTTTAAGAGAATGTAGTGTCTTTCTTAGTCTCTCTTAATCAGTTTGGGTTTGAAGTCTATTTTATCCACAAGTACAACAGTCACTCCTGCTTTTTTGCAGTTTCTTGTTGCATGGAGAATTGTTTTCCATCCTTTTACTTTCAGTCTATGGCTTTCTCTCTGAATTAGGTGTGTTTCTTATATGCAGTAAATTTTAGGATCTTGCTTCTTAATCCATTCTGCCAATCTGTAACTTTTTTTTTTTTTTTTTTTTTTGCTTTTGAGACAGGGTCTCGCTTTGTAGTTCAGGCTGGCCCTGAGCTCACTATGGTGCCCAGGCAAGCCACCGTGAACTCAGCAATCCTCCTGTCTCTGCCTCCCGAGTGCTGGGATGACAGGCGTGAGCCACCACGTCCAGCATTGTGGTATGTGGTGTTGATTGTTGGTGGGTTTGAGTCTCCACCCCCAGCATTATATGTGGTTACCAGGGATCAAACAAGGACCTTGCGCTTGCGAGGCAGGCGCCGGAACCACTGAGCTAACCCTCCGGCCCCCAATCTGTAACTTTTAATTGGTTCATTCAGGCCACTGACATTAATAGTTAAGATCAATATGGACTGACTACGATCTGTCATGGTGTTTTCCTTTCTTTGGCTCCTTTGTTACCCATTTCCATTCAGTTTCTTGTCTTGCCCAGTGCATTCACTCTGCTAGGTCTCATAGGTTTGTGACTTTCATTGTTTTTTCCCTAGATATTCTTTAGAGTTTTTTGGAGTGCAGGCTTTGTGTTTATGAAGTTCTTGAGTTGTCCTTTGTCATGGAAGTACCTTATTTTCCAGTTGATTTTGAAAGATAGTTTTGCAGGATACATCAATCTAGGTTGGAGGTTATTTTCCTGCCATACTTGAAATATTCACTCCAGGCTCTCCTTGCATTCAGTGTTTACATTGAAAACTCTGCTATGATCCCGATGGGCTTCCTATTGTATGTGGTTTGTTCTTTTCTTTAACTGCTTTCAGTATTTTGTTTTTGTTGGATATCTGGAACCTTCATAATTATATGCTTAGGTATAGATTTTTTTTAATATCATGGCCATTAGGAGTCTTGTATGCCTTGCTTATCTGTACCTCCAATTCTTTTAATTTTCCTGTTACGTTTTCTGCCAGTATATCTGTGAGCAGGTTTTTTATGTCTTTTGCACTGTCTCCTGTTTCCTCAGTGACTCCAATCAGTCTTATGTTATTATTCTTTGAGTAGCCTAGGAACTGCTGGATTGATTTATCATGGTCCTTTGCCATTTTCCATAAACTATTACTTTCCTGTTCATTGGCTGCAAATCTGTCCTCTAGGTCTGAAATTTGGTTCTCAGCTTCATTCATCCTACTTTGAAAACTTTTGTTCTTGTTTTTGACTCCTGGAACCCTGCTTGAAGCTGCTTAACAGGTTCTATTGCTTTTGTTATCTGATTCTATCATGCTCTTGATCTCTTCCTTAGTATTACTAATCATATCATTCACTTTGGACAGTATCTCTGTTTTCATCTCAGAGATCAGTTCCGATTTCCATTTTACCAGATCTGTTTTTGTTACCCTCTCAGAGAGTCCTGGTGATTGAGCTTCAGGTTGCTCCATTTCCTTTTTCCCTGAATTCCCCTTTGGTGGTGATCTTTGTATCTGGGTTTTTGAATTTTTTTCTCATTTTAATTCCTTTGTTCTTGCTTATATTGGTTAAATTTCTTGCCTGCTATCTGAGCAATGTTTATTGCAAGTCTCTTTCTTCCTAGTATTCAGAACCCTTAGAAGATGACTAATTCCTGGGTTGTCCTCCTTCAATCTGTATTGGCCCTTGAGTAATCTCAGTTCACTGGCTCTGGTCAACATGATTCCTTCACTCTTCCAGTTAGTGTTTTTTTCAACGTGATAGACTAGGTAACTTGCTGAGGGCCTGTCTAGGTTCCAGTACTGCTGTTACACTTATTCATTGTCCACAGAGAGTTATGGTGGCTCTGGAGCTTCTACTCCATGTAACAGCCATGTCCATTTTGGCCCACAAGGAAATAGAAATTCCAAGGCCTTATGGGCATGCCCTTGTCCCAAAAGAGCTATGGGCCAAGTGCTGGTTGATGGTGCCCAGAGCCTTTTTGCTAGGATCCAACATGCTACACTGCCGTGCCCCACACAGGCTACTTCAGCTGGCTTCTGGTACAGTCCAGGTGTCAGCAAATTTGCAGGCCTGAGCAGCATTCAGTGGCACAGGCAAACCTTTACACCAGCAACAGTTGCACGATCCTGCTTGGCTATACTTGCCTGATCCATTTTCCTAGGCCTCTGGCACAGTCCATAAGTCAGGGAAGAGCACAGCCACGCAGCAGCAACAATGGTGTGGGCAAACCTTCCTGCCAGCACCAGACACGCGGCTCTGCTTGATCCTTCATGACTGATCTGTTTCCTCAGACATCTGACGCATTTCACAATTCAGAGAAGAACAGGGCCAAGCAGCAGCAACAATGGTGACAGCAAACCTTCCCACCAGCACCAATCATGCAACCCTTTCTGTCCCTATTAGCCTGGCCTGTTTCTCCCGTGTTTGGTATAGACCATAATTCAGAGAAGTGCAGGGATGAACAGTGGCAATAATGACATGGGCAAACTTTCTCACCAGCATCAGTGCCATTTGACCCTGATATTCCCCTGCTAAGTATATACATAAAAGAATTAAAAGATTCATATCACAGTGACATATGTGCACCATGTTTATAGCAACGAATTTAGTGATAGCCAAATCTTGGAAACAACCCAAATAGCCATTAACAGGACACTAGATAAAAAAGGCTTTTTTAAAATGGAGTATTATGCTGCTATAAAGAATTTGAGTCATTAACACTCAAATGGACATACCTTGAGGACATATTCATAAGTGAAATAAATAGATCACAGTTGTATAAATACTGTATCTTTTTTCTGGTATGAGAAACTGAATGAGTTCTAAAATGTATGCTAGTGCTCACTTCGGCAGCACATATACTAAAATGTATGCTAGATATTGTGAAATAAAAAATAAAGGGAAAGGGGGTAGGGCTAAAAGGGAAATAACAAATTTGATGGTTAAAAAAGGAAACAACAATGCCGGACGTGGTGGCTCACGCCTGTAATCCCAGCACTCGGGAGGCAGAGACGGGAGGATTGCTGAGTTCGCGGTGGCTTGCCTGGGCACCATAGTGAGCTCAGGGCCAGCCTGAACTACAAAAGCGAGACCCTGTCTCAAAAAGCAAAAAAAAAAAGGAAACAAAACTTATGTATACAGGAGGCAGAAAGGTTGTAGGGTGGGCAGGGGAATGTAAAAAAATGAGAACTAAGTTGTGTCAAATACTGATACAAATTCTCAATGTCGACTACGATCATGATGTTTATATAAAATGTACCAATGAATCAATTTAAAAAAAAGAAAATTTTGTCATTTACTTTATTCAAATATGGCCTAGTCATTCATGACTCTGATTTTTAACCCCCCTGCAGGCTCTGCTTTGTTTTTCTTAAACCATATAATCATCTGCCCACCAAGTACTTCCTTTCCCCTAACCAACTAAATGAAATGACAATTGCAACTATTATAGTGCAATTCATCACAAAATTATTTCACAGTAAGAGAGAAAACTCTCATCAGAAACACTCCTAACTTCTGGAAGATAATTTGAACTGCACCAAGCTCAGCCCAAGGCTCAGGAGCATTATCAAACAAGGCACCAAAATGTGCTTTGAAAAGGAAAAAAGCATGTATGTTACAGCAGAATGACCCCACTGGCATCTCACGTCTACATAAAACTTTTCAGAACCCTTTCCTGGGCTGCTAGAGCCATTTCTTACTGCAGTCAAGGAGCGTCAGAGCAGTGGCCAGTCTGGTAGCCAGAATTTCCCGACTCCTTCCTGTTGTGTCTGGCTGCGTCCTGGGCTCCAGCGGCAGCAGTGTCTCACACAGCCCTGTCCCTCACGTTACTGCAGGAATGATGGAGATGAACTTTTCCGGGACAACATGAACCTCTTCTGGTTCTCTCTTCCCCAGGTGGGAGCAGGATTGCACCACAGCCTGAACCGTCAGGACAAAAAAATATAGATTCTTCCCTGAGATGTGAAGCTAAATGTGTAAGTCCTCAGTGGCGCCACGTTATTTTCTTGCCTGCTAGACACAGGTAAAGATCTCAACTCTGCTCCCTGAAGATTAATTAGAATTTTGAAATATATCAGAAAGTTTGTTAAAATCTGGCTGTGGCTTTGTACTAAAAGATTTACATTTCCATAAATTGTGATTTTTTTTTCCTCATGGTTTGGTCTAAATTTACTGTAAGAGGAAATAAAATTCTTTTAAACAATAAACCTGACTGGATTTTTAAAACTTAAAACTACTCACTGAAATAATAATACTATGACAATTTACAAAATTCAACCCAAAATCTTTCAGTTGCGTGCCGTCTTGAGGAATAAAATGTAAATCTGCATCACTAATAACATCAGCTTATTCTGGGTGACCTAATTCTAATGTGTGAAGTAAGTATTGCA
>PVIC010013087.1:0-12500 GCA_004025085.1 Thryonomys swinderianus
TGACTGTAAACATTGTGTTTTGGTGTGTGTGCATGGGTGCACGTGCATGTTTGTGCACACGAACTGGGGACTCAATCCAAGGAGTACTGAGATGTACAGCTGGCCCATAAAAGTGTTTTATTTTTGTTTTTGGAGACAGGGTCTTGCTGTATAGCTAGTTCAGGCTGGTCTTGAACTCACTATGTAGCCCAGGCTTGCCTTGAACTCATGGTGATCCTCCTGCTCCAGCCTCCCAAGTGCTGAGATTACAGAGATACATTACCATTCCCAGCCGTTTCATTTTTAAATTTTAAGACAGGGTCATGCTCATTGTTCAGACTGACCTCAAACTTATGATCCTACTTCCTCAGCCTCTCGAGGACGTGGGATTACAAACGCTACAGCATCAGACTCTAAAGATACTTTGGACATGTTGATATTAATGTTATTATTAATATTTTGTATTACTTTTAGATACATTCCCATTAACTTCCTATTAAAAATGTCAACTCATTCCTACAATGATATATATTTTGGTAACTAAACTTGTGCCAGCAACTGAGAGAAAATACGGCTTGGACTGTGTACAGGGCAGTGAGGGAATGAAGGGCCGAGGTTGACGCGGCCCTCCGTCCCGAGCAGGAGTCCCGCTTGGCGCGCACTCCCACAAGGACCACGCCGCTGTCCTGGCAGCCCTGCCTTTTAGCTCCTTCTCCTGCACCTATTTATTTGATAGCTCATTAATTGCCTCTGAGCAGAGAAAATGTTCCTTTAAAGAAGGTTAAACAAAGAGTTTATTGACATAAGTGAATTGGTTGAAGAAAACATTATTAAGTAACAGGCACTTATTTAAACACCAAATTAATCATTTAAAGGCAAATTAGAGGTCGTATTGTCTCCTAGATAAATAATGCTAACCAGTAATGAGATCGGCCCTCTAGATCAGCAGCAGGTTGTCAGGACTGGGCTGCAGGCTGAACTGGGCCTTGACTCCCCGCTCACTCAAGGGCCTGCAGTCCCGTCTGTATTTGAAGTTTCCACGTTTTAACATTGAAATACTACTTGCAGTGTGATGCCATTTGTCATTTTGTGATTTTAGGGGCATTTATCTTCGCAGAAGAAACATTTGTGTCCATGAGACCGAGGAAAGGGTCAGTTTTGAGGCTAGTGCTGGGTCCTGAACTGAGGGTTGGGCAGTGCCCTCAGGTGGGCCCAGTGGCTGGGCTGGATTCAAGGTCCTGGCCTACACCTCTCAGCACCAGTCTGCTCACTTTGGGAACAGACTGCAGCACGCAGTGTTCAGCGGGGCAGTTCGTGGGTCACTAGGGTGGCCTGGTGGCTCTGCACTGCCTGGCTGCCATTCGCCTCCCTGAACCCATTTTGCAATGAGTCATGCCAACCTGATGACTGCTCCGTTGGCAGGTGCCACAGACCTCCTTGAGGCCCACACTGTGATACAGACTTTGTGCAGAGAGGCCCCGTGGTTTCTTATGTCACCAGACTGGAGACAAGAAGTGCAGTAAGTTAAACCAATCTGACCTTGGCCTACCTGGTGTCATCAATGATACTCAGATGGCACAGCCCACCACTTTCATTGGGGTATCTTACTGTGCCCTCTTGGTGGAGATGGAGGAGAAGACTAGGGCAGATGGTAATTTCAGTGGATGCCTATTTACATATTAGTTCCCTGTTTTAGTCAGGTGTTGTAGCTGTCACACTGACTGTCTTTGTTTTTTTTTTTTTTTTTGAGACAGGGTCTCACTTTGTAGTTCAGGCTGGCCCTGAGCTCACTATGTGGCCCCAGCAAGCCTCAAACTCAGAAATCCTCCTGTCTCTGCCTCCCGAGTGCTGGGATTACAGGCGTGAGCCACCACGCCCGGCATTACTGACTGTCTTTGTTTTGTATACCTTGTACTGGGTGCTGCTTCTCTCAAGTCATGACTGCTGTTCTTTGGGCAACTTGTTAGTGTTTGAAGGCCTGGACCCAAATTCAGGCTTTTTAGCCCTGGGACCACTGGGGAATAACATCCAGCATGCATGTCTCACGTGCCCTCACTTGCTAACCAGAATCAGGGCCTCTCTGCAGCATATCAGGTCTTTTCTTCACCCGAGCTGAGGCTCTTCTTAGATTTACACACTGCAGTCCGAAAAGACGCCCCCATGGAGCGAGCGGGCTGCCACATCACAGACCGCGCAGGCTCTGGCAGGGCCATTATTTTAAGGATGCAAGATGTAAAGGGAAAAGTTGGTTGAAGTGATCCTGATACTGCTCATTAACTAGACGACAGAAAGGAATAAAATAGGACTTTTCTGATGATTTCAGGTCCTCTCCCCGAGTCCCCACTTCATATCCCCCTTTCCCCCTCCAGCCCTGGGAGGGAGAAAGAAAGGCACTTTGTGTTTAAGGTTAATCAAGTTTCAGTACAATTTTTTTTTTTTAGCAAACTAGAATCACACTAATCTTTTTTTCTTGCTCTAATGTGTGGCTGTTGAAATCCTCAGCTGTGATAAATTAAGCTACTTATTAATCTAATTATCGTACATTCATCCTAGAAACTTTCATGTGACTTGAAAAGGCTATTCAACCTTTTCCCTCCCCTCCTAGAAAGGGCTCAACCTTGCACCAATTAAGATCATTCTGAAGTAAGGCTTTAAAAAAGCTCTCTCTAATCACCCAATGGGACGTGGACCAGTGGAAACCCAGCTCGGAGCTCTGGGAAAAAGTTTAGCATTGCTTTCCGTCTGCCAACTTTTAGGGTTTCATTGCTCTGGGCAGGAAGACTTCATTTTCCTGTTTGGTTGCTCTCTCACTGACCTCCCAATAAAGTCTATGTAATTACTGAGCAAATAAAGTTGCAGCGTGTGTTTTAGAAATCAATTGCTGTTCTTGGTCTATAGAAACGCCACAATGCACAGATTTGCTGGAATTTCCCCGCACCCGCGGTATGAACTAAACCCCGTACTGTATCTGTACAATGAAGGAGTTTTGACCCCTAAAGCACATATTTACTATGCAGATTTTCAAAAGGGCTTCTTTTATGACTTATCTATTGATATTAAAATGTCCCCATCCTAATATAGGTTCAATTTAGGATTAAAATATGTTGCACATGTATCATATCTTAAACATCCATTCAATGCCAAATGCCTTACCTCGTTTTTTGTAAATGATGGCGTAAATGGAGCTATTTTACATTCAAATTAAACTAGCTATTAATTTGAATGCAAAGCAGCTCAATGTACAGGATGTAATTTCAGTGACAGGTTTACCCCAAGACAGAAGCAGGCAAGAGTCAACACAGGAAGTCCAGGCAGTTCGTCCCTGCGCTTAGTGCCTGGCAAACTCGCTCACTGTGAATAGTTTTTGAAGTGAAGATTAAAAGAGTGGAATTATAAAGTATAATTACATTTTATTGAAACTCTGGAAATCAGAAAAAATTCAGCAGGAAACTTTTAGTGAAACATGATGTGTTGTCATTATCATTAAAAGATAAAAGTTCCATACTGTTTTTATCTGTTTATTTGGAAGAAATCCAGCCTTTACAGTTATGCAGGAAACAAAAACCGGGAATGCAGGAGTAATTATTAAGACTGTGTGATTTGTTATCTCAACTACTGTCTTTCCAAACGGTAATGCGATATCAGCGGCTGCAGACACGCCGATTTCCCCTATTAGTAAACAAGTGCTTTGGAGACCTGTGTGCGGCACTTTAAGCTCACTGCTGCCCGAAGTGCTGTCGGGCTTAACTACTAATCCATGGTATTTCAGAGCACTGGAAATTCATCTTTATAAAACCTGAACAAAAAAGGAAAAAAAGCCTGGAGGGCATGAGCTCCCTCTGGTGAGACAAATGACATGTTCATTTATTAATGAAACAATAACCCTGGAAAGAGGATCAAAGCACATTCCATCCTCACTTCACAATCCCCAATTTTCTCAGGCCAAGCCATTTAATTGAGCCATGACAATGGAATACTTAATTGTTGCCTTAAAGTTTTGAAGGAGCAGCTTCGGCAGCATCGACGTACGTTTCAGGGATTATTATCCAAATAGAATATAGCCAGGTTGAAGCTGGTGGAAAGTGATGCATTCCACACTGGGGGCCCTTAGCCGGCAGTCAAGTGCCCACTGTGAAGTCCTCGTGCCCAGTCGTCGGGCTCCGTGGTGGGTGCTTCTTTCTGACGGGTGAGAGTGAGAGTCAGGCTCCTCCGGAAGTGTGCCAAGAGCTGGGGCTCTCACAAGAGCGAGGCGAGGCCGATCCCACACCAGGCCGGCCACGGAAAATGGGCCTCTCTAAGTCCAGATGGGTCCGTGGCGTTTTCAGTGCGACTCTCCCCTCAGGTCAGTCACCTGTCGTGGCTGAGCTGATGTTTCCCCCTAGACCCTGCCTTTCTGAATAGAACCCCGGCAGCACAGAAGACAGAACCGAGAATCAACAACGAGACCATATTGAACTAAAAGCCTCCACACATCAAGAGGAACAACCTACAGCGTGAAAACACAACGTACAGGATGGGAAAGTTCTTGCCAGCTATTGCACAGACAGAGGGCTAATATCTATAATATAAAAAGTTGTCCAAAAAATTTAGAGTCTTTCAAAATTAAAAGACAAGCAGAAAATGGCCAAGTGAATAGAGACTTCACAAAAGAAGTACAGATGACCAATAAAGACCTGAAGAAATGCCCAACACCTCTGGCCATTAGAGAAATTCAAATTAAAACAATACTGAGAGTCCATCTTACTCCAGAAAGACTGGCTACAATCAAGACATCAAATAGCAAATGCTGGCATGTCTACAGGGAGAAAGGAGCCCTTTTGGGCTGTTGATAAGAAGTACAACCAGCGTGGAGATTCTTCCTTAAACTAAAACTAGGTTAGGTGTGGTGGTGGATGTCTGTAAACCTAGCACTCGGGAGGCAGAGGTAGGAGGATCATGCAGTTTCAAAGCCAGCCTGGGCTACATAGTGAGTTCAAGACCATCTTGAACAACATAGCAAGAACTTGTCTCAAGAACTAAGCTAGAAATTTAATTCACCTCAGCTATTCCCCTTCTAGATCTCTTTCCCAAAAAAGTTGAAGACATCCTATTACTGTGATACATATGCACCCATGTTTATAGCAGCATAATTCATAAAGGCTAAATCCTGGAAGCAGCCTGTATGTCTAACAACCGAAGAACTGATAAAGAAAATGAGGTGTTTACTTATGATGGAGTACTACTATGCCATAAAGAAAGATAAAGTTCAGTTATTTGTAGGAAAATGGATGTACCTCAAGACTATAATTTAACTAAACAAATCAGACACACAAGCTTGAACATCACATGGTTTCTCTTGCAGGAGAAATTCAAACTATAAAGAGCGAAATAAAACCCAGATAAGGGGAAATAGGAGAGATACATCTTTCTCAGATGGGAAGGAGATCAAGAGATGGAGGGAAGGAGAAGGAGGGCAGACAGAAAGACTGAGGGAGGGAATGAAGGTGTGTTCTGGATGTGTGCCAACTCCACATGAATGAAACATTATGTACTTCAAATATGTGCTAATAAGAAATTTAAAACTTTTCAGTTAAGAAGAATAAGGCCATAATATGGTGACTGTAGTTAACAGTAATGCACTTTATTATTATTGTTTATTAATGAGTTAATTTTTTTTTCAGTACCAGGGATCAGACTCACAACCTTATGTTTGCAAGGCAGATGGTAGTGCCACTGAGCTAAAAAACCAGCTCTGTACTTTTATATTTGAAAATCCTAAGAGAGTAGTTTTGAAGTATTCTCACCACCAAAATGGACCAGGTAATACATACACTACTGGCCATTCCACAGTGCATTTGTATTTAAAAACATCATGCTGTATAAAGTATGTACAATTTGTGTCGATCAAAATAAATAAATTTAAATTTGCCAAAAAATTAAACCTAAACTAAACTAAACTAAGCTAAACTAAACTGAAGTTTAATTGCTGCAGACTGACCCTGGAGCTCACTGCTGTAGTCAGTCTGGTTTGATCTTTTTGGTCTGTCCTGTATAAGGCCTTCTTCTGGTTCACCTGACTATATCATCTTTTGAACTAAGCCACATTCCCAGGTGAACCATAAGGACAAAGCAGCAGGGAGGACATCAGAAGGTGTTTGTTGATTTTTTGGGCCAAGAAGGCTGTAAAAATTTTATCTGTAATATCAACAACTTATCCGTCTCATCCAGAGATTCCTGCCCATTCTTCCTTTGGCTGGAGTGTTGCTGTGAGCTTCATGGGGGAGTTTAGAGATGGACTTCTTTCCCTCTGCATGTGCTCAGGTTTACTCCTGAGAAGATCTGCAAGCCCATGAGGACCACATCAGACACAAAGGCTGCAAGCAATAAAATCACTCATGGGGCTGTTGCTGAACATTGTCTGTCTTGTTTGGTCTTACGTAGGGATAGGTAGTTTATTTTGAGATGATTCTCCTTGCCTATAATTAAGATGTTTCTTTCTGGTCTGTTTTTTTTTTTTTTTTTTTTGAGACAGCATCTCACTTTGTAATTCAGGCTAGCCCTGAGCTCACTATGTAGCCCAGGCAAGCCTCAAACTCAGCAATCCTCCTGTCTCTGCCTCCCGAGTGCTGGGATTACAGGCGTGAGCCACCACGCCCGGCACTGTGGTATGTGGTATTGATTGCTGGTGGACATGAGTCTCCACGCCCAGCATTATATGTGGTTACCGGGGATTGAACTCAGGACCTTGCGCTTGCGAGGCAGGCGCCGGAACCACTGAGCTAACCCTCTGGCCCCTTTCTGGTCTGTTTTTGATACTACCTTATAAAGTACTTTTTTCTCCTATGGTACTAAATTTATGAATATTTTAATATTAAAATTTATGAAGTACCTAGGAAAGTGTGAAGAAAGTGTTTATAAAGACATTTTTATAATAAGGTCATCTCTTGGAAACATCTCCCACTCTGGTCTTGTTGATACAGTTTGTCCATAAAAGGGAATGTGATTCAAAGTGTATAATGCACAGCTAGGTGTGGTGGCACAAGCCTATAATCCCAGAACTGTGGGAGGCTGAGGCAGGAGGATCACAAGTCTGAGCCCAGCCTGGATAATTTAGTGATTTAGTAAGACTTGTCTTGAAATGAAAAGTAAAAAGAGCTGAAGGTATAGTTTAGTGTGAAGGTTCTGGATTAAACCTGCATTACTGGAGAAAAGAACAAATGAAAGAAAGAAAGAAAGAAAGAAAGAAAGAAAGAAAGAAAGAAAGAAAGAAAGAAAGAAAGAAAGAAAGAAAGAAAGAAAGAAAGAAAGAGAAAGAAAGAAAGAAAGAAAGAGAAAGAAAGAAGGAAAGAAAGAAAGAAAGGGAGAGAGAAAAGAGAGAGAGAAGAGAAAGGAAAAGGGAAAAGAGAAAAAGAAGAGAGGGAGGAATAAAGAAAAGAGGAAATGAAGAGAGAGGAAAATTTACAATGCAGGTTCACATGTGTTTTTATGGAGAACACAAAATCCTCAAAACCAAGTCTTAGCAGGGCTGGTGTAAGAGCCCAAGGGATTTCAAATGGTCTCAACCTAACGTGGAAAAAATTATTTTTTACAATCTCACATGAACCTCTTGGTTACCTTCCATTCTAAAATACAGAGCTTTTGGGTTTTTTTTTTTTCCCCAAGAATATCCATCTAGGAAAGGTTCAGGGGCTTGAATATAAGCGGTCAAACTGCCATGATATGGACGACCATGTGCCCAGGAGGAGTTGGAGCTGAGACTCTGAGGGAGTATGTGGCTTCCACCTGTACAGGGGGCATCTCCACATTGCCAGGAGCGCGCTCAGCTGACGTTTGTGTCATTCACTTTTTCTTCTACTTGTTTAATCTGCCAATTAGCCTTCCTATTGATTGAAACACTGCACAGGTGCACCTGATGACAGGTATAGGTAAATTCTGTGGGAACTAAAAATATAGGCAGGGGAGGGAAATACAAGCAAAGTAGAAATAGAATAATGTTGAGACACAATTCTCCTTCAACACTAGTTTGAAAGGTGGCAAAGACCCTTTGGTGTGTAGAAGGTGTGATAAAAACATTAATTCAACAGGCATCTTTAGGCAATTGGCCGTGCACTGTGTGAAATAATTATATAAAAAAAAGACACTGTTGTTTTGAAAGTCTGGCTGGGCCATGTGGTGTGTGCTTATAAAACTGTAAACACCAGGTAGATGACTAGACCCCAAGCAGAAGAATACAGACAGTGGCTGCAGGAAGAACTGTGAGTGTTGGATTATTATGGTTTCACCACGCAGTCAGAGGAGCCTGACAGTGATGCATGGTCTGCCCACAGCCTGTTCTGTGGAGAAGTGAGTTCTCCAGGAGCCCCAGAGGACACACCCCCACGGCACACACTGGCCCCTCTGGCCTTGTCTCCTATGGTCCTGAACTCTGCTCTTTGGGGAGAGACGCACGCTCATGGTTAGGGGTGATACTCGTTCATTGTTCCTATTTGTCATACAGATATGTAGAGATACTCCTGCCATAATGACAAACACCCAGCTGATCTCCAAATATGCAAGATGGGAGTGGGGTGGGACACTTCACGGAACCCTCGGTTAGACAGGATATTTATACACATATGGTAACATGAAGACCTTTCATAAACACTAGATGCTCACAGCTTCTTGCTCCCTCCACGGCCCTGGTAACTGGGAATGGAAAGAATACTAGCCACACATGGATGTAAGGAGGAATGAGTTGGGATTTTTTTCCCATGATGACTCTTTTGAGATTATTAAGAGTCCTTAAGATATCAGTTATAAAATGTGAATTTTTTGCCTTTTCCTGGTGTCTCTTCTTTAGCATTTTTGAATCGCCATTCAAGAGGTGACCGACTGCTTTTCTCTCCTACCTCTTGATATTAGAGCTGTCAGAATGCGCTATGATGGAGTCGAGTTCTCTTTCCTTCCTATTTCCCTGAACTCCAGTGGTAGCATAAAGGATCTCTAATAACATCACACGGAGTATCACTTCTTTTTATTCTAAAAAGCAATGTAACACAGCTATAAGAAATATATACATTTCTTCCCCTGAATTCTCCTTGGTACATGTTCCTTTTATCTCACACCAAAAGAGCTTATAACATAGAGTGTTTAAAGATATCTAAATAGTTTCTGGCAAACCAAGGCCACTTTAGAATAAGGCCTTAGGTCTTAAATGACACAAAACAAGATGCTATGTGTATTGTCTGCTATTTATTTCTTAACTTCATAGAACTAAATAATAGGCCAGTAATTGCTGAAATAGTCTTCTATATTTAACAAAGTCAAATGATAGAAAGAACCATTTTCTTACTAAGGATAAGAGTATATTCAATACAGTTAAAAATTATGTAAGATTTATAATAAAAAGAAACATTTTAATGTTTAAATAAATTAAATTAATGTTAAATACACCTTAAATAAGAAATAATTTTAGGTTAGTAGCTTAATACATTTTTTTCAACTTCAAGTTTACCACTCTGCAACACCTAAGGTATTATATAGAATTTGCAAAGTTGTTATGGCATTTTAAAGCAGTAAGAGATAGTATACAATCACTACAACCCACAGTCGCTCCAGCTCCTCCACATCTGTGGGACTCATGGCTGTGTTTTACTAATGAGCCAATTTGGTTGACCACATACAGATGACAACATTACAACCTGAATATGCAATACATCAACACACATAGTAGATACAAAGTAACCTGCATCTCCCATGTGGACACTTTCTGATTGGTTAGCCATGGCTTTCTTCAGGCACTGTGTTTCCATCGGAGATGAAAACAATCACAGAACTGGTGGGTGCCACCACAGAGATGACCCCAGCTTCTGGGAAGCAAAATGGCTCCCATTATGGCTGTGGGGAGGTTCAGGCAGTCAGTAGCTCTCTGTCAATAGCACTGTTTCAGCTCAACAGCACTTTTACTGTCTTAATCATTTTGAAATTCATTTCAAAATGCAAGTGTATTTCCATAATGGAAGTGGCTTGTACACATGACAGATGGTATTTGTTTATTTTCACATTTAAATCTATCTCAATGAAAGGGTGAAAGTCCTTCAATATTTTCCAAATATTTAATATATTATTCACATATTTAATATACATTAATGTATTTCCAGAATATAGTCCAGCCAGGAAGGACACGTACATTTGTGTGTCCCCAGAGAAACATCTAGCCACAGAGACAGGAAGCCTTGGAATTGTTTCTCTATTCAGAGACTGGACTTGCAAGGTGCACCTTGGTTTGGAGCAACCCTGCCCAGTTCAACAGCAAGGAAAAAACTCAGAGTTTACAAATAAATAACTTTCCCAGACCAGGGAAAAAACACTTGGTGTTCCTGAGGAACAGCTGCTTAGGGTACAAGTTTATGATAATGATAAACTGGGGGAGCATTTTCTAAGAAGAAATATTTAATTATCCTTCACACCATTATGAGGAACTTCTGCCACTCTTCAGGTTATTATACAGTAAATAACCATTTTCTAAAGGACAGAGTTGTTTTAATTATATGACAATGAATGCATAATTATTATGTTTGTTAGGAGTGAATCGCAAGACAACAGACTTGATATTGCTGCTCTGGTTAGAGCATCTTAATTACTTTTTCATTTATTTTGCATATAAAAGCTATTTGCTAATTGTCTTTGCTGTAAATATGCAAAATATAATTAGTCATTCATAATTCTTTATGTGTTATCTAACTGTACATTTGTTTCTGAGGAACATATATTAAAGTGTGAATATTTAATGGGCTTTCTGTGTGTGAATTTTTTTAAACAAAGTTTTAAATAAATATTTGACACAACCTAATTCTTAGGGAAACTTCTGCTGTGTAAAAAATAAAAATGGAAAAGTATGGAGTTGTGCAGTGAATACCTAAGTGTGTGGAAGTTTTAAAACTTCCATCCGAGGAGGATATTGAGGGCAACCTGAAATTTCATCCATTATGCCTTTGCACTGACCTTTTGATCATTATCCGAGCTACTCAGATACATCTTTAAGCATCATCAGGTTCAACCTAAGTTTTTACTGAGGCTGTGTGGATACTCAACAGCAAGAGAGAAGGAACCAAGCCATGGATATGTTCAAACACATATGTGCTCCAAAGAAATTCCTTGCATCTCTTTAAAATGCTAGGTAAACATTCTTGGTACTTAAAAATCTCAACTCTGAGTACTATGTAATGTCTGTGTAAGTGGCAATTGAGAAATGTGTTTACTTTTAGCAGTTACTTCTTCAATGGCTAGAAGGAGGATTTTGGAAACAACCCCCCCGAGGTTTCCTATGGACGTTTGACATCTCCCAAATGAACCGCACGCACCAGTTTCCAGGACTGGGTACACTTCTATCTTCATTTGTTGGAAGCAGAACGCGGACTGGCTTCTTCAGTGCCTGTCACTTCATGGGAACTACTGCTGCCGGGAATGTCCTCCTGCTCAGACTTGTCGCACTGGCTGACTGGGTAAATGGACCACGTGCTTTCAGAATAGTGCAGATATCAGGAGCATCGACCAGTGATTAAAATTTCCCTTTCACTGTCTCCATGAAATCTGCCCGTCCAGCCACTTTCTTTACCGCAAACATTTGATTTACTGACTGGTTGTACTGTTAATCCCATGTCATGACACTTCTATTCACTTCTGCTTTTCAGCTGAAAGCAGCTTCCTATGAAGATAAAGCTAGGTAAAATCTATTGTAAAGAGGAGAATAACTTGAATGCAGCTATCATATCAAAACGAAAACACACTTCTGCTCTCTGCACCCACTAGACATCCTGAATACTTTTTCTTAATGATGAAGTCTAATAGGATAGCTCATGAGAATACAACTGATGATAATATGTTCCTTCAGAAGTAATCCTACTCTGTAATTCTGCAATTGTTCTTATTTATGTTTGGCAAATCTTTTAAACTGAACATTGAAGGAGAAAATATGTGGTGTGAATTAGAAAAGAAGTGGTAAAATTGTGACATGAATAAATTATATTGATTTCTGCTTATCACAAAATAGTTCCAAGCAGCTTTAAATAAAGCTTTTTAAACCAGCACCTGCAACAATGGGGTTATATGATTTTCTTTGTTTTTATGGTGAGATTTTCTTTTTGGTCACTTGGATTTTTTTTTCTTCAGAAAAACAGCAAAGTGAAATATATATTTCAGACAGTGTTCCATGTGGGTACAGAAGTTTGTTCTCTGCCAAAACTCCAATCTTGAAAACATGGTTTCCTATGTGATTATTTAGATGGGGGCTGTGAAATGTAGAATAATGTATGAAAAAAATAATGATTTCTGCTAGAATCTGAAATACGGAAACATTTATGAATCTCTACGAAGACAATGCTTTTTACCTTTATTGCATGTATTGATGGCGTTAAGAAATTAGATGTCCATTCTCATTTCCTTTTCATTATCACAAGAAGAATCATAAGAATGATTTTGCCAATTTTTGTCAACTGATAATATCCTGTAGTGACCTAAATGACCAGTATGGTCATTGTTTTTTGAAATGTTACTACGTCTTT
>PVIC010013087.1:17500-38638 GCA_004025085.1 Thryonomys swinderianus
GTCCGTACATGGCCGTGTGGTGCACAAGTCACCCAGGCCTAACCCTGGTACCAGGCTGCACTTCGGCACAAGTGGGACCGAGACTCCAAGCACATTTTAAAAACACTAGTCACAGGGAATGTTTAAGGTGACAAATTCTGTGGCACTCTTCCTCCCCTGGAAACCTTACGACTGCTTTTTCTGACCTCCTCAACTAGGATAATTCTGCTTTAGTCTCCAGTTGAAATGTTTCGAAGTCTAAATAAAACGTCAAGCAGAATTGGTGAGAATAAATCTCGGGCCGGGAGCACAGGAGGAGCAGGGTGAAGTTATGTGTGTATTTTGATGGAATTCTGGTTTGAAATGTACCAAAGATAAAAGAGTAAGGAAAGCACAAGAGAGTAAGCCAGAGCTCTAGGACCCCGAGTTTGGCTCACAAATGATTATCTAACTCTGCTAAAGTAAAACACTTACACGATACTTTTAACTTATGATCCTAAATTGAGTGCAAATATTGCAATTGACGTCCACAGATGAGTAATTCATGTGTGAAACAGTCACCGCCCGACACATATGTATGTATAAATTCTTATACAGTTAAAGTGCTCGGAGACAAACACACCATAGGCCAGCCCTGCAGCTCCCGCTGACGCGCATGTTATGCTGTTAACTTTTCCAGATAATTGACGTGCTCTGTCTATATCTAATATGGTCTGATTTCCTTTAGAGACGGCTAATGAGATAACATGGGCACTATGCACCAGTGAAATCAACCACCTAATCACACACATGAAACATTAAACAGTGAGGAAGCATCTGCAATTAGCAAATCGCTTTCATGTGGGTGCCGATACAGCTCTCTGCGCTACCGATGTTGTGGGTCTAGGCCCAGACAGCTGCTGCATGGAAATCCAAACAGTGTGTGTTTCCCCAGGTAGTGTGCCTTCTGTGGGCGACACGGCTGCCCGCCGCAAACATGCGGTGAGTTTGCACGGTGTTCCATGGAGCTCAGGGGCTGGGATAGGCCCTGAAAGAAGCAATCCCATCCTCCACCCTGAAGATCTTTATTTCCTTCTGGGAACAGAGGCCGCAGACAAAACCCACTTCCAAAGAGCAGCAGAGTGTCACATTCCCAATAAGGTGGCCTAAGTGTAGACCTTCCGGGTGACAGTGGGATCCAGACAGATCCTGCAGGTGGATCTGGTCAATGCATTATTTAACGCAGACTTGTGTGACTGGGCAGAAAGACTCACATGTGAACTTCTTTGGTTAGTGCTTAATCAAACTTCAGTGTTCTCTCAGGATTCAGATGGACAAAAACTCCCTCTCTTTGCTAACAGTACAGCCATAGCTGAGCAGAGCCATATGGAGAGAACTAATGGGCTCACAGGAAAATGCGACGAGCAGTCCTAAGCAGGCCGATAGCAGGAGCCCTGTGCTGTGTGCTTGCACAACTCCGAGGGCTTACCCGGGTCCATCTTGTTTAACCTACTCAGAAAAACATGGGGGTGGTATGATTTTTATTGCCACTAGTGAACAGATGAAGAAACTGAGGCAGGGACAGAGCCATCAACAAATTCACAGTTATACCACGGCCAGATGGTTCAGCTTGAAGGTACATGCCAGCTCTGGGACATGGCAGCCCCAGAGCTTTACTCACCCCCCTCAGCTGTGCAAGTCTTTCTGGAAGAAGGCTATGGGTAAAAAGAAGAGAAAGGGGTGGTGGGAAAAGCACCTACTTGGCCCTGGGTATCTTGGAAACCACCCAAATGGGTGGGAAAACGGTTGTGATGTCCCTGATAGTGAGGAGCTGTGTGGAACAGTGGACCCCTTGAGAGATCAAGGAGGAGAAAGAGGCCACAGCTCAAGCCAGGGGTCATCACTAGCATCCTGGAAAGCAGTTTCCTGGTGACAGGCTATTCATGGACATCATCCTTGTCCCCTTGACAGCACTGCATGATCAACGTTAAAGCCTCATTTTTGAAAATTTGAATAGATGATTTTTAGAGCAGTCAGGCTTGAGAAAAACATGTGTAGAAAATGCAACTGGTTATTCAACACCATGATTCACCTGTCATGGTCTTTATCAGACTGGCCCAGAGTTTACCTTTCCTTGGAGAATAAACAGCCAGAATGCCACCATGAGCCCTGGCTGCCTCCACCACTGGCAGCTTGTACGGGAGGGCAGGGCCGTGTTCGCTGAAGTGCTCCCACCCTGGACATCACAAGAAGACTTCCATTTGCTACTGAGAGAGAAAAACATCTTCTATCAGTTTGTCAACAGATGCTCTTTAAGCCCTTGATGACTCAATTATATGTTTTTTTAATCAATAAATTTGGACTGCTAAGTGTGGTCTAGACTCATCTCTTTATCAAGATAGTTTCCCTTGGCCTATTCGTGAGTGAAAAAAGTCAATCTCACTTACAATTGCTATTTAAGTTGTTTATGGCAGAAGAAAATTTAACAGTATGTACAAATTATACTATGTAGTGAGAATAGTTTAAAAATTATATTTAAATTATATTCTTTACCCAGTTTGTGCGACTCTTCCCTCTCCTCCTTTTTTTCTTAAAAATTCCAGTCCATACATTCCCAATTTAATGACTGAACCATGTGCCTGTGAAAAGGTTGTTAAATGAATAGGTCACTTAATGGAGAGGAGTGTGTAGGATGCACATTTTACAATATTCAGAGCAAAGAAATGGCCGAAAGAAACCCCAGCTTGATGACTTTACTCTTATTTGCACAACTCTTCCATGCAGCACTGTGATGTAGCACAGAACATGAAACTTCAGCACTGCCCCGCACAGTACAACCAACAAAAACTACGGCCTGTCCAAGGAGAAGCCACCTCAGGCCATGCTGCAGCTCACACTCTTACATCACGAAGTCCAAATGCAGTGAGTGTGAACAGTGCTGCTGGGTTGCAAATCCGAACAGTCATCAGGTAGGTTGGTTGCTAAGCAAGGAATACTTGTACCTGCTTCTTAAAAGAATGATGAACTCTGGGCCGGAGGGTTAGCTCAGTGGTTCCGGCGCCTGCCTCGCAAGCATAAGGACCTGAGTTCGATCCCCGGTTACCACGTATAATGCTGGGCGTGGTGGCTCACGCCTGTAATCCCAGCACTCGGGAGGCAGAGACGGGAGGATTGCTGAGTTCGTGGCAGCTTGCCTGGGCACCATAGTGAGCTCAGGGCCAGCCTGAACTACAAAGCAAGACCCTGTCTCCAAAAAGCAAAAAAAAAAAAAAAAAAAGAATGATGAACTCTGAGCCATTTCTACTTGGCTTGTAAACCAATATTTCTATTTGGCCCCTGGAGATTCCCACAGAAATGTCCCATGACACCTCCCAGACCACCAACTGAACCTCAGCGTATTTCCCTGGATCTGGCTTTTTTCACCCTCCTTTTGCTAGCACAGGAATTTTTCAATAGCTCTGAAATGACCTGATCTGACCCAGAAGCTGAAAATCTTTCCCCTTCCCTCAGGTCTGACTCCTTCTTAGACTAAATCACAAAGTATTGTAAGTCCTACCTCCTAACTGACTCTAGAGTTCACCCCCTTTTTCTGTCCCTACTCATTTACTCAATGCATTTTATTGAGCACCTACCATGCCCCAGACCCTGCGCCATGCACTGGAATCACAGTGGCATTCTGGCCACTGCTGCTGACCGGCTGCTATCTGAGCACCTGGATGAGCCTATCCTAGCCTGAGTGCCTCATGGGGTGCTGCCCTGGCAGGGCTGGCAGGAGTGTGCCTGTGGCCCTTGAAAAAGTGCCAGACAGAACAGTGGCTATTGTCATGCTGGGTAAGGCTGAGCTCCAAAACACCTCTGCTTTGATGACAAACTAAGGTTAAGGGGCCTGAGATTTGAGGGCGGAATTGGATGCGGGAAGAAGAAGAAAATACACTTGGGTGCAGCACACTGGGGCCAGCAGCTCATGGGCGGAGCACCTACCCAGGAAAGCGCTCTACTGTCCAGACAGCCCAGCACCGGACATTCGGGACAGCAGGACACCCCACACTCCCAGTTAGCTCACGCCAACCTTTGCTGTTACTCTTTAAGTTGCACTGGGATATGAGACCTTCTACCCAGACTATCCTGAGAGTGCTGTATGGACCTTGAGCTGCTTCCCAAGAGAAGATTGAAAGCAGGCAGTGTGGAAAATCAGTTGTCAGCATCAGCTACAGGCCAGCCTAGGGTCAGGCCCCTTCCCTTCCCCTCCCTTGGCAGCACAAGCTTTTCAGCAATCTGCATGTCACTGGCCTCCTGCAGGTCACCTACACTGCATGTGGGTCCCCTGAGAACACCCACGCAGCCGACCTCCCTCCAGCTCTCAGGAAGCAGTGACTTTACTGTTGGGGGAGAAACCAGGCCTGGCGCCCAGCCTGGCCTGTGGAGAGGAGGCGGCTTTGCTGATTGAGCTAGAGAAGGAGCCGGGCGTCTTGCAGAATGCGGACGTCTCTGTACAGGTGAGGGCTGCGCTGAAGGGAGGCCAAGCTGCCAGCACATGGCAGGTCAGCGGACCACTGCCCACCGGGCCCTGCCTGCTCAGAACTCAGGCCTTGCCTCACAGAGACCCCTTTCTAAGGCATCAGACACCTCGGCTGTACCCTGCTTCTCAGTGTGCGTCCTGCTGCCTTGGGCAGTGAGCTGCATGATCCAGTCAGGAAAGTCACTCTCTCGCGTTTGGAGGGACAAGGTGCACCTGCTGACAGAAACCTGAGATGCTGTGGAGTCTCCCGGGCCCGGAAGGAGCAGCAGCAGTACCAAGCCGCGCCGCCTCCTCGGAGCTGGCAACCCCTGTGGCTCTTCCCACACCCGGACTTGAACTTGTCTCTCTGCACCTCTCTGCAGGCAGAGCTCGTGTTTCCTGCCCGGGGCTGTCTCCAAGCCGCTGACTTCTGGGGCTAGGATTCTGCAGCAAGGCCGCACCCCTTCTAAAGCGCATGCGAATGTGATGAAATGTCAGGCTACTGGCTGTTGTTTAACAGTGTGAAAAGAAGGGTGAAGAGCAAAAAACGTAAACCCCGGTGTCCCACAGAGTGCGGTCAGGTGACCAGCCTGCAGGATGAGGGTCCGGGCAGACGGAACATCTGCACGGCCTCTTGCAGGTGGGCGTATGCGGGAAGGAGGGAAGAGACCCTCGGCAGGGAAAGAGGAGGCACCGAGCACCCACCGGCCACAGTAGGCTGGGGTCGGGCCTGGGAGGGGTTAGTGAAGCCGATGGTGCCTGAGAGTGCTGCAGGCAGGGGAGGACAACCCTCCAGGAGGACGGGCGAGTGTGGGAGGCCGGCGAGGCCGTGGAGTTTGGGGCATTTTCCTCACGGGGCTCAGCAGAACTATGAAGTGACTTGGCTTTTCTTGACAGCCACCTTTCTCAGATACTGACTTGTCTTAAAATATGCTTCTGGATTTTCCTCAGTTGAATAATAATATTTTAATGCATTATCAGTTCATTGAGCATATAACCAGTCTATAATACATTCGAAGTAAAATTTTAATGTATTATAAAATTAATTTTCTAATCATCTTATTTCTCAGTTCTGATTGGATCACTCTCATATGCTAAATTTTAGCATCACTTTTTTTTTTTTTTTTTTGCGGTACTGGGGATTGAACTTGGGTCTCTGTGCTTCCAAGTAGGCACAGTACCACTTGGTCTAAATCCCCAGCCCTTTAGCATCGCTTTTACCAGGTTGCTCAAAAGAGGCCCATGAAGAAGGATTTTGTGTTGTATTTCTAGTTAGTTTGGTCTGAAATGACATTTTAAAATATTTTCCCCCATACTTACTGATGCTCTTGTGTAAAGTTTTAAGATGTCCTTATATAAAACCCATGCATTTCTTGTGTATTTCTTTCGTTTAACAGAAACTCCTTTACCTACCACTTTGTAACTAGTAATTTTAGACAAGTAAGAAAGTTATTGCTTTTTATACTTGTGTTTTAACTGGATAATCTACTGATCCTCTCATGTTTCTAATAGTTTTCCAGTTGATTCACTTGGGACTGTCAAGACTATAATCTTTTTTTTTTTTTTTTTTTGCTTTTTGAGACAGGGTCTCGCGTTGTAGTTCAGGCTGGCCCTGAGCTCACTATGGTGCCCAGGCAAGCCGCCGCGAACTCAGCAATCCTCCCGTCTCTGCCTCCCGAGTGCTGGGATGACAGGCGTGAGCCACCACGTCCCGCACTGTGGTATGCGGTGTTGATTGTTGGTGGGCGTGTCTCCACACCCAGCATTCTATGTGGTTACCGGGGATCGAACTCAGGACCTTGCGCTTGCGAGGCAGGTGCCGGAACCACTGAGCTAACCCTCCGGCCCAAGACTATAATCTTTATAATCTGTACATAGTGATATTTCTACCTCTTCCTACCAAACAATTATGCTTCTTATCTTATTTTCTCCCCTAATTACATTGGTGAATACTTCAGGAACAGTCATTAAATAATTATGGTAACAACAAGCACCCTGTCTAGATCCTGCCTTTATGAGACCCTTTCTTATTTTCAGTGATGTACTATAATACTGTGCTGGCTGCTACTTGTGAGACCTAAAATAAAGAAGAGGTAGGAATTTTAAACACATGGCTTTAACAAGTTGTGTTCTTTTACCACCATATTAAATTCCTTCAAGAAGTCAGGATTTTTCTTTTGGCAAATTTTGAGATAGTCATGTTTTTGTAACTCTTTGGTCTATTTAAAGCAGAAGGTCTCATTACAGATGCTATACTATGGAGATACCCTCAGAAGTCTGGGGTTGTCCCTACTTGGTTGGGGTGTATTTTTACTTTACTGTTGTTAGTAACACATACTAGGACTTTACTCTGCACATCACATCTTATTTGTCAGCAGGTTAGTCTGTAGGTTTTCTTACCTGTGTCATTTTCCAATCCTTTGGAATCATTCTTGTGCTACCTTTGCGAGAATTCTTTCCTAGACATCTGTTCCAATCAAATGAGTTAATAATTCTTTCCAAACAAGGAAGATTACACAGTCCTGGCCTTTGAGTAGTATTTTCCTGGCCACTTTATATATCTTATTTAAAAAAAAAAACTCTACAGTTTTTTAGATTTGTATTTTCTTAGAAATGGTGTTTTCTATGTTTTGAGATGTATTAATATAAGATTATAAACATTACCTGGTATTATATTAAGTTGAGGTTTACTTTCTTCTCTAGAGTATTAATACACTTACTACGGTAGCACACCTGTTTGGCCTATTTGGCCTCCATATCACACATTTGATGCTTTCTCTATGGCTTTCATGGCTGTTGAGATTTTAATCTAGCAGTTCATCAGTATCAGAACTGCACTCTAAATATGCACCATTGTGGAGTTTGACTCCACACCACGTAGGCCAGGGTAAGTGATTATAATGGGTGAGAAAAAATTTCTAGAAGTTGTTTCATGTTGTAAAAAATGTCATAAGTTCATGAAAAAAAGCAGTGATTTGCTTCCAAGCATAAGAAGTGCCCCGTATGTACACACTGAAAGAGAAACTGGAGAGGGAAAGATTAGCAAAGGCAAGCAGATGCCTCTGAAGAGTTTCCCTCCCTCTTTCCCTCACTTCTTTTTTTCTTTTCACCTTTCTTCCTCCCTCCTTCCCTTCTCACTTCTTCCTTCCTTTTCCCCTTCCTCCCTCTCTTAACAAAAAATGTGTCCAGTGGGCTCTGTGTGCTACATGAGTCTGCACAGCTGAGCTCCCCTCTTGCGATCCAGCGCCGGCTCCACATAGGCCTCTACAAGGTCACAGAGGCAGAAAGCGTTGTCTCTTGATGGGGGAGGAGGTTCCTTTTATCCCTTTACGGCCCGCAGATTGAATGTCTGGGCCGGCCCCAGTTCATAGGTTGAAACTTAATCATGGAGGTCTGAGCCACCGAGTCTGTGGCATTTAGTTACGCTAAGCATTTTCTACATCTCGGCCTTCTGGGTTCCACGTCTCTGGATCTATGAGCATCCGGTCTTTTTCCTGAAGACCCTGAGCAGGTGACGCTAGAGGAGTTTCTGAATTCTACATACCTGGCGATCCCTTTGGTAGCTCCACGAATCCAGTTTTTCTGAGGGCTTGAGATTAATTCCAGGACCTCATGTGTGCTAGGCTGTAGCACTGAGCTACACCCCGGCCCCATAGGCCTCAAATTCTTTTTAAAAAATTTAATTTCATTGGCACATTTTAGATATACGTAATTATCACATTCACTATCTTGATTTCTCTTTTACTCCCATCCCTTTCCCCTCTTTCCCCCCTCCTTATTTACAAAAACTTTGTTTCCATTTTATCCTTTTTTCATTTTTTCCTTTTCTCCCTCCCTCCTTCACAGTTTCCCTTTCCTTTGAATAATTTCTTTCTGTTTCACAATATCTTATCATACATTTTGGTCCTTATTTACACTTTCAGTTTCTCATACCAGAGAGACATTGTGATATTTACACATGTGTTGGATTTATTTCACATAAATGTATGATTTCAAGGTCCACCCATTTATCTAGAAATGGTTCACGTTTATCCTTCTTTATGGTGAAGTAGTACTCCATTATAGAAAAAAAATCATGTCTTTATCCATTCATGGGCTGGTGGGCATTTCAGTTGTTTCCAAAATTTAGTTATTGCAAACTGTGGCACTATAAACATGGCTATAAACATACATGGTATGCATGTACTCCTGTGGTATAATGCTTTTAGTTTTGGCGGAAAGACAAATAGAAGGGGAATAACAGGGCCAAATGGGACCTCTAATTCTAGTTTTTTGAGGAACCTCCACACCGATCTCCATAGTGGCTGCCCCAGTTTACATTCCCCCCAACAGTGAAGAAGGGTTCCTTTCTCTCTGAACCCTTACCAGCATTTGTTGTTGGTTGAATTTTAATTATAGGCCATACTTTCTGGAGTGGAAGACAATCTCAGCATTGTTTTAATTTGCATCTCTCAAATGACCAGTGATGTTGAACATTTTTTCATGTATTTGCCATTTGTACTTCCTTGTCTGAGAAGTATGTACTCATTGAAGATGCCCACTTTTAAAATGAGTCTTTAAATTTGGGTGGTCTGACTTTTTTCAATTCTCTGTATGTTCTAGATGTTAATTCTTTGTCTGAAGAACCACAGGCTAAAATTTTTTCCTACTCTGTGGGTTGTCTCTTCACTCGGTGATTTCTTTTGCTGTGCAAAAGCTTCTTCACAGGATGAGGGCCCAGTTGTTGATTCTTTGTGTTATTAATTCCCACACAATCAAGGTTGTGTTCGCAATGTTTCTGCCCGTCCCAGTGTCCTCAAGAGTTTTATCCAGTCTCTGCTCCAGCAGATCTAGTATTTCTGCTTTAATATTTAGATATTTGATATGTTTTGGTTTTAGTGTAGTGTATGGAGAGAGACATGGGTCTAATTTCAATCTTGGCCATGTAGAAAGCTAATTTTTCCAGCACTATTAATTATAGAGACTGTCTTTCCTCCAGTGAATATGTTTGACACCTGTGTCAAAGATAAGGCGGATGTACATGTGTGGTGGTGTCTCTACCTCTTCTAGTCTGTTTATTTGATCCCCAGCTTTATTTTTTTGCCAATCCCATGGTGTTTTTATCACAATAACTCTGTAGTATAATTTCAAGTAAGGGATTGTGATGCCCCTGCCTTGCCTTTGCTGCCCAGAATTCCTTTTGCTATTCTATGTCTCTTCTGGTTCCAAAAGAATTTTAGGAATCATGTCTCTAGTTCTGAAGTATGCTAATGGTATTTTGGTTGGGATCATATTAAATTGTAAACAATTAACCCTTCATTAGGTCAATTCCTAGGCATTTCATTTTTTTCAAAGCTATCGTGAAAGGTATAGTTTCCCTAATTTTTTTCTCAGTGACTTTGTTATTTCTGTATAGGAGGGCTATTGATTTTTGAGTGTTGACTTCTTTTTTCTGGTACTGGGGATCAAACTCAAGACTTTGCATTTGCCAGTCAGGTGTAGCACCACAGAGCAAGTCCCCAACCTGAATGTTGATTTCATATCCAGCTATGCTATTGAATTTGCTTATTAAATCTAAAAGCTTTTTGGTGGAGTTTTCAGGGTTTTCGATGTAGAGTATCATGTCATCTGCAAATAATAATAATTTTAAAATAATTTAACTTCTTCCTTTTCTGTTTTTATTCCTTTTCTTCTTCTTATCTCATTGCCCTGGCTAGTATTTTCTAGAACTATATTGAATAGGGGTGGTGACAGTGGAAGTCTTTGTCTTGTTCCTGATTTTAGAGTAAAAGTTTTCAGTTTTTCACCATTTAATATTATGTTGACTATTTGTCATAGATGGTTTTCATCAGGTTGAGATAAAGACCATCTATTGTAATTTTCTGTAGGACTTTTTAAAAAATCATGAATGGATGTTTAACTTGGTCAAATGCTTTTTCTGTGTCTATTGAGATCATCATGTGATTTTTGTCTTTGGCTCTGTTAATGTAGTATATTACATTTATAGATTTTTGTATGTCAAACCATCCTTGCATTCCTGGGATGAATTCAGTTTGTACGATCTTCTTGCTGATCCTCTATACTCTATTTGCCAGTATTTTCTTGAGGATTTTTACATCTGTATTCATTAAGGAGATTGGTCTGTACGTCTCCTTTTTGGTTGAATCTTTCTCCAATTTTTATATCAGGGTAGTACTTGCCCCCAGAAATTAGTATGGGAGAATTGTTTCCCTTCTAATTCCATTAAAGAGTTTGAAGAGAAGTAGCATTAAATTTTCTCTAAATTTCTTGTAGAATCAACAGGGAAACCATCAAGACCTGGGCTTTTCTTAGTCAGTGATCCAAATTCTTATAAAATTATTGGAGAGAGGGTCAATAATAATTAATTACACACATTAACTATAGGTTAATGTGTTTATAAAAGCCACATCTGAAGTCACACATTTCAGGAGAATGTGGGGCTCAGATGGCCTTGGCTCTTGCATCCTCCTACTTCTGTGAAGTTAAAGAGCTGGTGACTGCATGGTCATGACTATAGGCAGTGCCTCCCACAGAGCTAGCCTAGGGGTGATGTAATCTTTCTTCACCTTCAAATGCAACCATGTTGGATTTTATCCCATCTCTCCTCTGAGAGTTTAGGAAGCCAGACTCATTAGTACCATAAAGAAGACATAAATAACTGACCTAGTCCACTCTTCTTTACCACAGGAATTATTGAGATATGACCTTATGATTGTAAATCAGAAGTCAGTGTCTGCCCTCACAGGACACCCAGCCTGGAGAACTCTAGCTAGAGTTTGCTTTACTACAGTCTGTGGATAAATTCAAAGGCAGACACTCTGATTCTTCCTATTAATGTAGAAACCCTTTATTCTTTCTCTTACCTGATTGCTTTGGCTAAGAATTTAGAATTCTGTTAAATAAAGGTGATTAACGTACACATTCTGGTTTTGCTTTACATCTTAGAGAAAATTCTTGCAAGTTTTCTGCCTTGAGCATGATGGAAACTGGGATTTGTCCTCTATGGTCTCTGTTGTACCGAGGTGTATTCCTTCCACACATGAGTTTGAGAATCCTAATGAGATAGAATATTGAATTTTATTAGATAAGTTCTGACATTCTATCATGTAGCTGGGAGACTGTAGCTAATAATAATGAATATTTTAAGATAGCCAGACAAGGGGATCTTGACTGCTATCACCACAAAGAAATAAATCTTCAAGGTGGTAGATCTGCTCACTGACTGGCTTGATCATCCACAGTCTATGGACACATGGAAATGTTACATCCCACATTGTAGACATGTACAAACATTTTTGTCAATTACAAACCAAGTTTACAGAACACAGAAGTATATCTTCCAGAAAGGAAATGGCACTGCGTTCTTGAACGGAGCCAACAGCAGGAGCCAGAACCCAGCTGTGTGACTTTATCTTTGCTCTGCAGGCATCGCTTTCTCCTCCTTTAAAAAGTGGATATAAAATGTATTTTCTGAAGTCAATACACACATCTGGAATTGCTACCTGGTTCTGCTGGGAACGTTAAGCAGGAACTTCTCCCAGAAACTCCACCCCAATACCTCTCAGCTGATTCACAACCTGGACCTTGCATCGAACCACTTGCAGGGAATGCTACATTTTGATAGATGGCAGCACTTCTTTGAATGAGCCTAACATGTTTTATTACCTCATTAACCTCAGCACTGGGACTGTTAGAGTGGCGTGTGTGTACTATACTTATTTTACAGAAGGAGAACATGATAGCATGTGGAAATTGAGGTCCTGCACACATGAGTGCACATGAAGTCAGGGCAGCAGGAACTGGAACAGTGTCACCAACAGGCTTCGGCTTCTCTACCCAAAAGTGTGCTTCCTACTATCTGAAAGAACAGAGTCGGCTTGTGCTGGGAAAGGTTGGTCTTTTGCTCCAGAGTGAATTATGGTTGGAGGCAAGAGCAGATGGACCCACAGATTATTCGGTGACCTTCCTCAAACATCTCTTCATCTCCTCATGGCTGCTCCACCATGTGGTGTGGCTGGCTTGTGCCACAGGGAAATCCAGGAAGCCAGAATAGCCACAGGCCTGGCCCTTGTCTTAGTCCACCTGGTGTTGCTATGACAAAATGCTGCCTCATGCATTAAGAAAAGAGGTTTGGGCCGGGCATGGTGGCTCACGCCTGTAATCCCAGCACTCGGGAGGCAGAGACAGGAGGATTGCTGAGTTTGAGGCTTGCCTGGGCTACATAGTGAGCTCAGAGCCAGCCTAAACTACAAAGCAAGACCCTGTCTCAAAAAAAAAAGAAAAAAAAAGAAAAGAAAAGCGGTTTAGCTCACAGTCTGGCGAAGACCTAACAGCAGATGGCATCACAATGGAGGCTTGTTCTGGGGAAGCAGAAAACCAGCCTCTTTCTTCTTAAAACCTACACTTTCAGCTCAGCCACTGTCAGCCATGGCCCATTCCCAAGAGGCAATGCGAACCCAGACGATTCAGGAAGGTGGACGCTGTGACCCAGTTATGTCCACAAGTCCCCCTCCCTAAGAGCTCCAGTGTCTGGATGTCTGTGTGTTAGGACCACAGTTCGATGCACCCCAGATCCACACTGTGGCAGGGTTAAATACACTTTGGTTGGATCAAAGAAGGACAGAAGATGAGGGAAAGAAGGGGAGAGATGGCACCATTTCTGTCTTCAAGGAACTTCCAGTCAGGGAAAGAGAAACACAACAAACTGCTCATGTAAAGAATTATGCACTGACAGGAAGGATTGGAACTTGGCACCACGGGAGGAGCAGAGGACCCAGGTGGCACTGGGGAGCCATAGAGAGCTTCTTGCAGAGATGGCATGGTTTGAGAGAATTGGGGCTTGGGGCAGGGGGGCTGTCCTTAAAAGTGCCAGGCCCAACCAGGCTTGTGGTAGACAGTGAGAGAGGAAGGGCTCCATCCACACTTTTTTTTTTTTTTGAAGGAGAGCAATTTTGTGAGATTTAAAAGAGGCATTGATCCTTTCCATAGATATTATGGAATGTCTGATCTACTAGAAGACACAGAGTAAAGAAGCATTCTGAGATTGGAACAATGCTATTTATGAGAAGGAAACTTGCAGTTTAGAGCATTTTATTTTTTGAGCCTGCAGTAAATGCAGGGGCTGGTCTCCAGGTACTCCATGAATACTAGGATCATCTCTGTGTCTATTTCTCCTCTGAGGTGACATCCAGCTCATGACTGTTCTTGGCCATCTCTATACTGGGAGTCTTGGTTTTGCTTTTTACTTAGTTTTGGTTCATTACGTAGCATGTGGATCCTTATTCTTGTTATTGTCATTTCTTTACAATTATTTGCTCTAACTGAATGCACTGCTACTCCTAATACTGCCCTTTCCCTTGCCATATCCACATCTGGCAGAGTATCTTCTAGCGACTTTCTTCTTCTAACCTGGGTTGAACCATTAGGCTCACAAATTTTGAAGATGGTTATTTCTACTTCCAACCTCCTCAGGAAGCCAAACTCTTGCTTTATTTAGGGTTCTCTCCTCCTTCCTCACAAAGCTAAGAACATAAAAAGCTTCAGAAACTGAAATATTTTCCTGGATAATGCTGTCCTCACATGAGAAGTAGATAATCAAAATAAGATTTTAAAAACTAACCCAACATCATAGGAAATGTATATCAACTCAAGCAAGAGATTTCATCATTAGGGATCTGTAGAAGGCAAGAAGAAGTTTATCCTGAAGGCTTTTTAAAATTTCTTTTTTAGGAATGGATTCCTACTCTGTTGCCTAGGCGGTCCCTGAACTCCTGGTATCAAGCGATCCTTCCGCCTCATCCTTGTGAGTAGCTGGGATGACAGGTGTATATACATGTCCTCAGCTGAAGGCACTAGACACTGAGGGTTCTATTCTCCCGATGAAATAGAGGTATCAAGACCCGCCAGTGCAGAAAACTAGGACTGTGGGGTTGAAGACCAGTCCCACATAAGATCAGGGAGAGGGGTATAGGACAGGCGTGTTTCTAGTCACACAGCACCAGAGAAGGGAATGTGTAGGAAATAGACTGATGGAGTTCTCCTCAAGTTTGTTCCCTAACTTATTACTTTTCCATCTAATAGAGAGCCTTCCTGAGAATGAGGTTCATATCAAATTCCTATTTCGCGTTTCTTTCTTTGAATGTTCCCAGCTTAATTCCGATGCAAGCATTATCAAACATCTGTTTTAATTACAGCCATTGTGCAGGTAGTTAATCAGTTGTCGTCTCTCACCAGCCGAAATCCTATATTGCTGAATTTCTGTACAATCAAAGATACAATAAATATAAAAAGAATTCTTATATATCAGCGCAAAAAATATGCATACAACTTCTTTGCTCACTGATGCAACCAGAACACCCAGGAGTTATTATAATGTGCATTCCCTCGACACGGACTTTTATTTCATGCAAATGACTGTGATTAAGATTCAAATACTTTTTTTTTCATTTTCACACGTTACTTAATCAATGTGAAGTACTGTGTAAAAATTGCATCTCTTCATAACAGTGATTTTGACCAAGTCAAGTGTTGCTCCTAGAATTATAATGCAGACTTGTGATTCAATTATCATTTAGAGACTTTCTAAATTCAAATTAAACTCCCTCCTTTCTCCTGCTCCTAACGCGGCAAACTTAGTATCAGTGTGGATCATTCGTAAGGTGCGATCAAAATAACTTTCCATTGTAAGGAAACACACAATGTGATGTGTGGTTTTTCCTTTACTGGCAAAAAAGCACAGCAATCAATAGAAGCTGGCCATTAAAATGTATGAAAATGTGAAAGGTACAGTCTATTTCTCTATTTATGTTACACTTAGCTTTGTGGTTGAATAAAATTGACATTTCCCAGAATACTCTCTATTTAAACTCACCTGGAATAGTTGCACAAACCGCCATTTAAAAAGTTAAAAAGAGCCCACGAAATATGGAAAGTTTGGCATCCTCATGCGATGAATTAACCAGCGGACACTCACAAAACACATTCTTCTGAGAATCCTCAAGAAAGGCATAAAATGAAGCAGGTTCCTGAGGCCAACAAGGCAACTTTCATACAATTATAAAACACTGATCGATCTATTTACTGTTTCCCACAGCAAGGCCAGAGGCTGCCTTGTTTTCTTATTGTCTGCAGCTACCTCTTTCTTGCTCATCTTGCATTTTACTTTTACTAGAGGAAAAATTAGAATTTTGTCAACAACTAGGAATTAGGCTTCAGAGCTGGCAGGTTTGAGTTCTCATAATACCAATCTCACCCATCTTCTTGAACTATGTTCCATATTCGAATTTCTCTGGCTTCTAAGAGGAAACTAAAATCTAATTTTAGAGCTTTTTTTTTAATTTTAAAGAAGTAAAGTTTGTATTGATGCAGTTTGATGAATTCAGTGTCTGAATGAAGTTGTTTCCTTCACTGAAGGAAGTCCTTCTCATGGGTTTGTCCCACTTCTCCTGACAGGAGAGGTTGAGGGGACTCTGGGAATTAATGGTCATGAGGGTCCCAATTTATAGATACCCAGACCAACTGGAGCCAAAATTGTAGTCCTAATTTTGTTAGGACACCCGGAAACCTCTGAGATCGAGGAGCTCTGCAGGAGGAAGAGTTACTGATGGCTGTGGAGTGGCCAGAGAGGCCAAAATGTCATTGCACAGAGTCATATGCACGTTGGGTCTTTTGAAGCCACAACTGGATCATTTGAGTCAGTCCTGAGGGGGACAGTTAGAGAGGACAAGAAGGACAATTCCTGTTTACTTGGATCCAATCAGGAGGGCTAATGCGGTGTCGTGTAGAGACTCTAGTCTGGGCCTCAGGATCTAATCTTCCCCACCCCCATAGACTGTGTGCTGAGGCTACATTTCCATGTGTCCTTGTCGCCAGCCGTGACCCACTATTAAGTTCTGACCAAGAGGACAGAAGCAGAGCAGAAGCTCAGTATTTCTGATCTCAAATCCTTGAGGCCAGATACAGTTTGAAATTCAGGTTCTCTCCACTTTTGAAGAGGCTGTGAGTTCATACTGTTCAAGTGGAACAACTTTGCCCATTGACATCAGGGGCAGCCCCTCCACAAACTATAGCAGGGCTTACTAACCTTTGGTCTAAGTGGGATAAATAAAGCCACAAATAGTCCCTTGTCAGTTCAGGTTCAGTTTTGCCTTCAATTGAGTATCTATGGAAAACAGGATGATTTTGGTTTTGGGAGCTTTTTGCATTTCAGAACTCTGTACAAGATGGTGCTTCTAGAAAATTATAGACACTTGACAAATGTCCTTTGGCTGTTTAATGTTCTTTCTGTATCCATCTTATAAGACTGTGATGCTTTCTAAGGTCATAGACTACTCTTTCAGAGTCCAAAGAGCTATTCTTCTAAACTGTGGAGAGCTATGTTTAGCTACATGACAACCTTAAACATGTACTGTACATAACACATTGCGTTCATTTAATTCTGTTACTGATTCTGTTTTACAAATGGGAAAATAAGTACAGAAAGTGTAAATAAAAGTTTAAGTGAAGATTAAGTGCCATATCCAACACTCCCAGCCTGGAAGTGACGAAGCAAGGATTTGAAGCTCAAAAGTCTGGTACCAGCTGGCATCTTTGTCCTCTGTGGCATTTCTACATTTCTTTGAGAGACAATAATTCTCATATAAAAATATGATGAAAGATCCTGCAGCTGCAAGCACCCTTTAGGCCTGGAACTGCAGTTTTAGATGACGTGCTGTTACGTCCTGCTTGTTTTAGTTTGACTTGCAACTGACCACCTTTCTACCCGGGTAAAACAAAAAGTCAGTTGCTCTCAAAAATCAACAGACATGGCCACAACCACATCGCGATAACGCAGCATCTTATCAGACCTGTCTACGAGGGCTGTTACTTCATATCCATAGCTCAAAGGCAAAGTGAAGGAAATTATAAACTCTTGAAAAACATTTCATCTGGCACCTTGATTGTCCCGCTGGCTCACATCTGTGGTCTCTCTGGGGCCCTGTGTCCTCACTGTTCGCAATAGGCAGCAGCCGCACCTCAAATCTGCGGTGACTTAGCAGGTGTAGACATTGTGCTCACACACGACATTTTGGCACATCTGGCATCGTCACCTAAGAAGATAAGGGAAATAAGTAACTACAACAATAGCACTAGTAACAATAGCAACAGGCAGGCTAACGAGTCCAGAGATACATAGGTGCTGTCTGAGCTGCACAGATTTGGTCTCAATTCATTAAAGCCTGGACTGCAAGTTGTACTTGGAGAAAGGTAGTGAAATATTAATAATTGCTAAATGTAGGTGGTGAGTGGATGGGTATTTGTTGTACCGTTCTGCTTGTTTTTAATGTAAGTTTGACAACTTCATAATAAAAGGTAGCCATATAATAGGCAAGAAAAGTGACAAGGGAAAAGCCTACTTGATCGATATTGTATTTATTTTTCCAATGATAATTTTAAAACTTAGCATTCCCAGCTGCACTATTAAATTAATTTCTGCAGGCATTTAGCCATTACTGTCCATTAAAGTAGAATACAGTAGCCACTAGGCACACGTGACTATTTAAGTACAAATCAACTAGCATTAAAGTAAAAACTGAGCCTTTTGGTAGCACTGGTAACATAGTAACAATTTTCAGTTACCTAGTAGTAGTTACTGGCTGTGTGTGTGTGTGTGTGTGTGTATAGTAAATAACATTTATTGATTTACATATGTTGAACCATCCTTGCATCCCTGGGATGAATCCCACCTGGTCAGGGCATATGATCTTCTTGATGACCCTCTGTATTCTGTTTGCCGTATGTTATTGAGGGTTTTTGCATCCATGATCATTAGGGAGATTGGCTTGTAGTTCTCTTTCTTGGCTGGGTCTTTTTTTTGCTTCTGGAATTGAATTTGGGAGTATTGCTTCCCTTTCCATTTCAGTGAGGAGTTTGAGTAGTGGGATTAGCTCTTCCCTAAATTTCGCATAGAATTCATCAGTAAATCTACCAGGTGGCTGAGTATTTTAAGGTATTTTGTAATTGTGGTAAAACGTATCCTTTTGATAAGTTGAGTTGTACAGTCTGGGGGCATTAACCCCACTCACATTGTTGTGCCATTATTGCCACCATCTGCTGTCAGATCTTCAAAGTATTTTATGTGTATTTTGGTTTAACCACATTTTATTGTGGAGACAGACATATGCCTATTACAACTTGGACTTTAGTGCTCTTGTCTATTTCTGTGCTTCCTTGAAAATACTGATTTGTTCCTTTATAATTATACTGACTATAGAAAAAGAAGTGACAAAATAAAGAATGGGAAATTTAAAGAGAAAAATAAGAATTTTTGAGACTGTGTTCATCAAGAATCTCTGTTCTGAAAATTAGGAAGCAGCAGAACCCCATTTCATTACTGTAGCAATGGAACAAACCTTGCCCCACTTAGAAGACCCCATGGCTCTGTTCCCCTTCCATGCAATTGGAGACTCAAGGCTCTACATCACACAGGCATTGATTCATTCAACAAACATTGCTAGGGGCTCCCCTGGGGGCCAGCTATTGTGTGGATAATGGAACTCAACAGTAAGGGTCTTGATTTTGAAGAGCTTCCCTTCTGAAGTCAGATAACTGGAGTCAGATAACTGATAGTGAGAGTTGCTGTGGAGGGTGACTCAGGCAGGGAAGACTGGCATACACCTGTAATCCTGGCTACTAGGGAGGCTGAGGCAGGAATATCCCAAGTTTGAGGCTAACCTAGGCCACTTACCTTCCTCTGCTTCAACATAAAAACTGAGGAAGGCTAGTGTGTGGCTTAGTGGGAGGCTGGGCTGAGTCCCTAGTACTGAAGCAAAAAGTGTGAAACAAACAATGGGATGATGTAATGGAGATCGCCATGAACTGTCATCTTCAGAAGCCAATTCCACATCAGACATCAGTCACCCAAAAACAATGAAAAACCAAATGCCCAGACCTGGATTGACCTTTGGTTCCAGGTGCTGCTCCCCCTACCGCTTGGGAGTGGCCCCATGACTGTCAGGTAGCTCACTCCTCAAGCACACGTGTGCAGAAGACACCTGTGGCCTTTGCAGAGAAGTGTGTCCAGACTGGTGCTATGTGGCTAACTGCCCCCTGGGTTTCAAATGAACCTGGGAACAAATCTGAAAAGATGGAAGATGTAGACAGGGAGCTCGGCATTGTCTGTGATTCCTCCAACCTAGTGGGATTTGGAGCCAGCAGACTATATGTCCCCTGGCCTTTTCTGCCCACAGCCCTGCTGAGGTTTCCTTGTGCCCCAGGGCCATCTGCATCTGGTAGGAGCAGGTGGAGCAGAGTCAGCCCAAGAAGTGCTGCTGTGTCCTGGAAAGCTGGCTTCAGATGCCTTCTTTCTTCCAAAGTGCTGACCACAGCCACAAATGCTTCATTCTCATTAGGTGAGTGTCTGGATTAGCAAGGTGAGCGGAGCTAGGACTGTCCGTCCACACAGAACACTATCTGTGTGGTAGCACTGGACAACCAGATGGTCTTCTCCAGGTCTCTCACTTCAGTGGTAGAACATTGATCATTTTTAAGTCTTCTGGATTATCTTGTCTTGTGAATTGAACTATCTGTGTTTCTTCTTTACTATTTATTTGTGGCTTTGAAAATGGCCCAAGGAAAACAGCAATTTAGTAAAAAAGAGCCACAGAACATGGTTTTTAGTTACTATTTGACCCCAAACTGGGCTGATGGGATTTAAAATTTTTTTTTTAATTTTTGTTTTGAGACAGGGTCTCGCTTTGTAGTTCAGACTGGCCTTGAAGTCACTATGTAGCCCAGGCAAGCCTCAAACTCAGTAATCCTCCTACCTCTGTCTCCCGAGTGCTGGGATTATAGGCATGAACCACCAGGCCTAGCACTGTGGTATGTGGTACTGATTGCTAGTGGATGTGAGTCACCACACCCGGCACTGTTGTATGTGGTTACTGGGGATTGAACCAGGGATTTTGTGCTTGCTAGGCAGAAGCCAGAACCACTGAGCTAAATCTCTGGCCCCTGGACTAATGTGATTTTGAATGGATTTAAAATGATAGTGATATTGAGGGACATCAATGTTTGTAAAGGTTCTTACTCATTTGGTGTGATAATGTTGAGAACAACCCTATTTGGGAAAAATAATTGCACAATTGAGACTATGACCAGGCTGAACTTTCCTGCCTACAGATGGACTTGGGGACCTAACTCTTGTCTTCATCTTTGGTAGTAACAGGGACTCCAGTGTCCCACAAGCTGTGATGCTTCAGGGCAAAACTACACCAGCATCTACATAACTTCTCAAGGACTATTGCTGGTGTCTGCCATGCCCTCCTGGGTCTTTTGAAATGTATAGAATGAAAGGTGTGCCAAGCTTGGGTTTGGGGATAAAAGATGTGGCAAGCTTGAGTCTGGGATCTTGACTACCCAGAGTAGTTTGGATCAGGCCCAAGCTCAGCTTCTTCTCTAAATAGCATTTCTGCCTAATTATTAATTATTTCACCTTGTGCTGTCAGACTCACAGGAGACAAAGCTTACTGTAAAGTCCCCTTCTCCTGTTTCCCACGTGGTAGTTTATATGTTTCTTAGATTTTCAGAAGTAAATTTTCAAGCTTAATATCTTAGTTTTAAAAAATTCACCATAATACAAACATTCTACACTGAAACTCATCAGGCTTTTAAAATTTGCATTACATTTAAAAACTGCATTGAAT